>OFHS01000815.1:12105-34734 GCA_900245855.1 Calvadosia cruxmelitensis
GCCTCAATAGTCCTCTCTCTTCAAAATGTTAATTGTATGGTTGTGTATGTGGGTTTATATTTGCAAAGTATTGATGACCATAACAATTTGAACATAAAAATATAAGAAATACTTACATATCTTCAGTCAATTTGGCTAATTTCAAGAGCTAATTACAATGAACTTCTTTCATTATCCCTCGTGGACTGGGCACCACCCTTCTGTTGTTGTGTTTTGGTGCATTGAATTGATGTTAATCCGTTGGTGTGCGTCAAGTGTGTTGTTGGTGTGGCCGTTCAGTGTCTTGATTTATTGATTGTAAATGGCGGTCGGTGGTAGAAGTCTTCCCGTGGTTGTGCAGTGACTTCAATGAGACGCACGGCAATGGGATGGCTTTAGGCTGAGCTAGCAAATATGTCGTTGATGCTAGTTCGTCCTGCGGTGTCCGTCCTGGTCGTCCATGGCTTTATCTTGATCTCGGCCATCTTGTACAGCAAACTAGAGTTCAAGGACTACCATGGATCCACACCACCGACTCTGGCCTGCTTGGTGGCAGCAAAGGCCAGTGGATCACTAGATGTGGCCGCGAAGAATAGATCGTCGACACAGTTCCTTCAGTTAGCTCAATCTTATGAGAATGCTTACAGGCAAGAGTTGAAGCGTAACATGAGCATTGCCTTCGGTGATCTAACCAAGGCTTACTTCTTCTCGCTCACCACCGTATCGACCGTCGGTTAGTTTGACCAGCTATTGCAGTTTGGCTGTTGCATTTGCTCTTATTGTTATAAAATTGATGTCTATTGTGACGTACGTCGTTCAGCTAGGTGCAGTAATTAATTTTCAAAAGGTCTACTGTCTTGTGCCTTGGCTTGCTGTCGTTATGATTTGGCGGGTGGGTTTGCACAGTTTGTTTGTTTGTTTTCAGGCAACAGTGACATGTTTTTGCAAAACAAAGCAAGCAAGGATTTCTACATATTTTGCATCATTGCTGGGATCGTCCTCTACGTCACTGCTCTTCACCACATTGCCGCCTTGCTGCTGCCTGTCATGAAGTACGCCTGTCAAACGCAAGATGACAAGAACCAATTGACAGGTCGATATTCCAGGGCTTATGTCATGGCATTCTCATATGGCATGCTGATCGTCTCAATCTTGCTGCTTGGAATTGCCGCAATATTTGCAAGTCACACTTATGTCTTTGGTTTATATGCGTCATTTGACAACATACTTTCCATTGGCAATGTCAAGTGGTTTACTTACCTGATGCCTTGGAATGAGGAAGCATTTGTGGTTGGATTGGACCTTTTCCTTTTCCTTGGTCACAGTCTGTTGTACACCACTGTTTACATTACAATCCACTTTGTGAGGACGGACGAAGTATTGGCGCAAATCGGTCGTTGGTCATGCTTTGGTGGCATGTGGAGTGATTATGAACCCATCGAACAGCATGACCCGCAGGCTGGTGCCTCAAAAATTGTCAGTGATGACGAGAATGATGATGTCCAATTCAATGAGTCCTCACTTGACGGCGCTTCAGATGTCACTCCATTGTTGCGACGACCTGTTGACCCTCCTAGACAGCCATTGCCAACATTTGTTATTGAAGATGTTGATAGTTCTTTAAAATAGACATTTATTTGAACATTATTGTATTGTCTAGGTATCTATTAATGTGAAGCATGAAATAGCCAAGTATCACGTGACAGCCACTAGTTGACGTATTTGCTGTTGTCTGGCATGACCGTTGTTAACATGACCGCCTGCTCTGATATTGATAACAAAGGGCTACATCAAATGCTCATTGATGCAGGGGCATGTTTGCTGGGAAATTTTCGCAGTAAGGGAGCATGCTGGGAAATGGGCTTAGCAGAGTGGCAGACATTCAGAATGATGAGAGTGAGAAACAATCATGCGGTAAGCACTGTCTACCTGGGAGATAACTACCCTGCGTGCATAGACTGCAATTGTTTCTCATTAAAATAGTAGGCTAGTAGACGCTTGACGTAGCATTCCGACTAATCAAAAGGTGTGTGTAATAATTGGCGCTGGACTAAAAACAGGCGTGTCTTTCTGGCTGGGCCAAAGTCATCGTCCCTTGGTGCCCCCACATTGTGGGTGCTACCTCATCTCCAGGCTCCGATGGCGACACTCGCAGCCGACACATAAGTGAGTAAGTGACCAACTGAGTTTGGTTGGACCTGGTTATCTTGGGTTGAACTTGTCTTTCGTGAACAGTCATGGCATGGAAGGCTTGCGTGATCGCGTTTATTCTCATCGCCTGGATTCTGCATGTATATGCTGCGTTGTGTGCATTGATATTCCAAAGTTTTGAAAGTCAGTTCAACAGCAAAACTGAACTTAACATGGAGACAAATGTCAACGCGGCGCTCTTCAGAGTCTTATCGGCGAGTCAGGAAGACATTGACACTGCCACGTTGAACATGCAACTGACTGATGCTTTGCACAAGGCCGAGAGAGCGCAGAAGGTGGCAAAGTTTCAAGACTTCCCATCTGCCTTCATCTTTAGCATTTCCTCCATGGCAAAGCTCGGTACGTATTGGCAGAAATCTGTTGCCGTTTCGTGATGTTTACATTGGACACGAAGCACAAAATGGCGGTTTGATGTGGTGATGGTTGAATTGGTTTGCCATTGGTTAGCTAGCGGACTGCGAAGGGCATAGGTGATTTGCTGTAAATAATCTGACTAAAGGTCTCGTCCACAAGCAAGACGATCTAGTTAAAGTCTGCACTCTTTCAAATTTGCTTGCTACTGTCTATCTTCTGTTAATCGTCTTACTTGGTATACTACAATTACATAGTCGATCGTATTGCCATATGCATAAGCTATACTGTAGTTTAATTTTGTATTATTTTTATATTCTCCTTGAGGTGAAGACTGGACCGGGATTGATAACAAGCAAACATTCCCTTAAGATGTCAGTCAATATCAGTCGTTCTTTTTAAGAAATGGATATTTATCATATTCTTACGGTATCTGTACACTTTCTTCAAAACGATAAACTTTGCGTACGCTTGAACCCGTATGGAAAACTCGTAAATCGTACACCGGATCTTACGCCAAACTTGTATATACTTATCCGCCAAAAATGTTTGGATTGCTTATAGTCCCAGACAAGGCCTCAACTCAATAAGGAAAAGTACGCCAGCTACTGAAATTTACAAACTTTAGGAGGATATACGCCAAATTTGTTTTGGCAAAGGCTGACTCCATGCCGGATTAATCCAGTGTAAAATACATGTTTTCCATTCGGGTCTTGAACCATCATTTTGACACGCATAGTTTGAAGCAAGGTTTGAGCCCCTTTCAACATTCCTTCGACCCCTCTCGTTCGCAATGGAAATCAAAGTTGAAATGTCATTTCCTCCAATATTTATGAATGTAGACATAAAAATTATTACGTTGGTCGACAAGCCACATATGTTGGAACTTGGAAAGTAACACTGCCCAGCGACTCTCAGCCAAGGTTTTTGCATGTCGAAGGCGAATCCTGCCCATTACAAATTGAGTTTGTTTTGTACATGCAATGACATTCCAGGAGTAATATGATTTTTGGATTTCTTTTTTGCAGGGGACAGTGGTCTCCACCTAAACTCGGCTTTCTCCAAAGTCTTTTATGTTTTCTCGATGGCAATTGGTATACTTCTGTATGCATCCGTAGTTTATTTTGGTGGCAGACTGCTTCGCTTGCTATTTGCTGCCTGCATCTGCGCCGTGGAGAGAAAGCCGCGTGAAGATGTTGCATATTTATATTTGAAAATGATGATACTTGTTGATGTGACAGTCCTGTTGGTTATTCAGATCGGTGGAATTGAGGCACTGACACGTCATGTGTCATACGTCGATGGGGTTTACCTTGCCGTGGACGTTGTTGGTGGGATTGGCGGAATTGCCTTGGGCAAGGGAACAGGAGCGCTCTGGTTCAGCCTCTTCGTATTGGCTGCATTGTCATCATTGTGTGCTCTCATAGTCATCTCGATCAAGTCCAGTGCAGAATTAGAATCACTGTTGGCCAGCGCGTGTTGCCCGCAGTGGGTGCGGAGCACGGTGCGGAGAGTGAGCATCAGCGGACAACAAGAGAAATGACGGACCTCGAAGCCAGCCACCCTTGTTTATACCATTGCGAGGCTGGAAGCAGGAACAAGTTTACAACTTCAGATCATTTTGATTTGAAAGGTTGAAAGTGAGCGAGAGAACGCCTTCTTGCAGTCATGGACGATCCAGTTGAAAGGCGACGAAACAGAATGCGAGAGAAACTCAACCGACAAAAGGATCCTCCTGCTGAACGCCGGCGTCCTCCTGGAAACAACGTAACGCGAGCGACAAACAAGGACGAGTCGCTGTTCGGCAAGAGGGCCCTGGCGTTGAGCATGTTGGCTCCGATTCTATTGCCAATTGTTCCTGCAGTTGTACAAATGTTGACGGGTGGCATGAAGCAATTTAAGCGCACCCAACGATACCGCAACATGTTTCTTCTTCTTTGGCTTGGATTGGTGGTATGCTCAGTGGTGAAGCAATGGCGCTCCTTCGCCAAGTACGTACTGCTCATGTTGGCTTGCATTTGCTTCTATCCCACGTGGCAAGTCTATCAATGCTCGCCTCGTCACTTGATGAATTCAGACCTCGGCACTGCATTCGACGCCAAAGTGAGCTGGCAATTCTTGATGGACGATGCCTACTACCGCGACGACTGCGTGCGACGTCACATGCGAGGACCGACTGCCCTGTCTCTCATCAGTCCCTCTCTGACCTTGCAAGTGTCTCCCTTCGACATTGTCATTTTGGACACACAGACAGAGGAGGATGTCGATGACGACCCTGATGCGGCAGCTCCACCTGAGGCACAGCGCAAGCGATATCTTTTTACGTCGAAGCGCAGCGTCCAGAAGTCAACGCGTATCATAAGTCTAATCGTTGAGGCACCGAGCAGCTTCACGGCCATCGACGACGCCACCCAGGCCGAGCATTCTACGCTCATGGTCACTGGAAGAATGGCCCCGCTCAAGGGCAGCGACATATTCGCACTGAAGAAACAACTAGAGAAGGACAAATACATTGTACGACCAATGGTGTTCGTAATACACAAAGCAAAGTTCGAGGAAGGCGAACCAGTTGCCAATGACAACACTAGCTGATCTATTTATTTTTCTGCTGCCGGTAGGACAGAACCAAGCAAGACTATGGTGCACTAGGCTTTTTGTAATTATATCTCAGCATTTTATTGTTGCCAAATGTTGTGATCACTTTGTTGTATTTATGAAAAAGGATTGGCCATCTGGTTAATTAGTACTGTCTGCTACAAATGACACATTTTACTGAGCTGAGCAAGCAACATTGAGGGCTAATGATATCTTGATAAGCAATTTGTGCAGGGAAGACTCAACACACACAGCCACGTCATAATAAGAACTTGACAATACCAACAGTGATTGCACGTGACAGATGTACTGTCATAAGTCCACACTCCCACATTGTTCATAGTTGTAGGTCAACACTGCTAGCAAGATGTAGTCTCATTTCTTTGCAAATGATATCTTCATGAGATTTGACGCCGTTATCTTGAAGCCTTGTAAGTTGTCGCGGGCAACACCAGCCTGTGTCTCGTTTTCATATTCTACAAATGCGATGTCATGGCGACCTGGAACCAACCGCACTTCCTTGAAGCCTTGGAACCTAAAAGATAATTAACAGCAGTTGCAGGATAGCCAATGCCGCAGTCTACTGTTAATTAAGAATATTAACTATAATATCAATTACGATTGAAAAGAGGACTTACTGGTTGAACAGCACGGACAGCATCATGTCAGTGGTTTCAGTGGGAAGATTTGTTAAGAATAAGATCCTATTTGGCAATTCTGGCACATGGGTCTGTGTGATTGGCGCCACTGCACTGTTGTCACTTACAGTCGATCCGGCAGCTGCAAAAAGAGAACACAAGTCCACAGAGGGAATTACAATAAAAAAACAAATTACAATATTTTTATCAAATAAATAAACAGCAGTTTCTAGCACAACCTGACCTCGCAGTAGAATGGATGTGTGGAGTACATTCTTACAAGGTATAATTCATGCTTGGAGGAAAGCACAATTAAAGCACCCCGGTTGGTCAGTGATAGCCCCTAGGAAGACTTTTTAGGGGCCTCGGAATTTCCTTTACATGGTGAGTAATCAGAATAGGGGTGATATGGAATACTTATATCTCATACTTCTGCTTCGTGAAAGGCGCCTTTATTATTAACTTGAAAATGTTTCACAAAATCCACAAAATGTTGTTTCTCTTCAAGGAACGTTTACAGGACAGTTACTTGCTGATTGACCTAAAAGTGGTTTTGGCATGCTAACATGCTTCCAATGCTGTTTGAATGTTTGATGCCAGCGTGTCTCATGATCATGGCCACGAAGTTAAATAAGAGTCATAACTAATCGGAATAGGAAGTTAAAAATTGATTCAGACATTGCGGTTGGAACATCATCGTCAGCTACCTGATGGAGTTGCCACTGGGACGTTTTGAGGTCCTGCTTGGCGTTTTGCTGCCTTTTCAACCTTGGCTGAATGGGCAAGAAGAGGGAGAGAATAAAATTAACAATACCAATCAAATAAAAACAAGCAGCTGCATCTACAATTGAATTGCGATGTAATTTACCTTCTTCTGCTTTCCGCTTTTCCTTGAGTCTCTTTTCCTTTGGGGCGGTGTTTCCTTCCAGGCGTAACACAGCATCTGACTTGGACTTGGCATATGTGATGCGCTGAAAAGTCAGTTAGAGGAACAATCAACATTGCAATGTTCCTGTGCTGTACGGCTATTCGATGGATGACAATCAAACCTAATAAGGGCCAATGCACAATAGCCTTTTCTTCCTTGATTGTTACTAAAATTCTCTACAATGGATTTTCAACAACACTTCTATTGTAACTTGCCATTGGTTTGTCATAAAATGGGAATCCTTGGATTGACCGCATGGCGTTCGTAGCACTGCTGATGTCTTCAAAGACAACAAAGGCCTGGCCTCTCATCTTCAGTGTCTTCATTGCAACAATGTCCATAATTTTACCAAACTGTGAGAAAATGGCATACAGCGCCTTCTTCAGTTCTGAAACAACAAGAGCATTGAGTGGTCATAACTGTCGCAATGCTTAAAGAGCTCATAAACCCCAGAACGTCTATTGGTTGACAATGGTTGTATCGATAGAGGTAGTCTTCCTGGTGAAGAATTCCTTTGAATTTTTCAAATCGCGCAATCCTATCTTTTTAATTGCATTTATCGCAAAATCGTGCTTGCAGGATTTGACCGCGAATGTGATACTTTCTCGCGTTGCCAAAAACGATCTGGATCTACCTTAATCTACGTCACTTAAGGGACGCGAGGCGTCTTATCACGAGAGATGAGGTGATGGGCATGTCTTGACAATTTTGTTGCGCAGTCAGTTTTCAGAATTTTCACTTCAAAATCCTAAGCGATTTTACTTGCCATAATAAGACACTTATATTCGAATTCTTGGAAAATTTTTGGAATTTTAGACAAAGAATTGTATTTTTCATAAATTGACTAGACTAGAGGTTGATAAAACGCAGCATGGACACACCACGTTGGCGTCGAGAGTTTTCGCATTTGCTTGCGGCTGGGAAGTTGACGATTGTTTTCGCTCGCACGTATGTGAGAAGGGTTGATTTTGAAAGAGTCAATGATATTAGATTTTGTTCAGTGCAAGGTTGAGTGGTTGACTCTGATAGCGACCATGTTTGCACCGCCTTCAAACTGGGAATTTCAAATGCGACAGTACTACGACTGCGAGAACAAGCTTATCGCGAAGGGAGGGAGACTACGTCTGAATGTGAGATGTAACTTATATATCAATCAATCAATCGTCATTTATTCTGAAAATCCGATAAGCTTAAAGCTTTTTTGCACGGAGCANGATACATGATACATCATACAACAAATTATTGATATTAACATTGAATAATAGAGGGGAACTAAAGAACAATTATAACTATATAAAAAGAAACAAGTTCAAGCTTCAAAGTGCCAACGACAAAGATACTTGAATCTGCCAGGGTCAGCCACTTCCTTGATCGAAGAGGGAAGTCCATTCCNGCTTGGATGTAGCTGGTCTAAGATTGGTTATCAAATACGGAGGATGCAAGTCAAATCATTGCCAGCCTTTGTGGTGTTGTAGGATATGTAGGTTGAGTGTGTTGATCGAGGACAGAGGCAAGCACATGTAGTTGAGCATATAGTTGCGGCAGATACGACGGAGGATAGTAAGCCCGTCCGAAGGCTCGAGAGTACAGATTGCAAGAGGGTTAACATTACGAAATACACAAGACATTTATAACGACTGACGAAGGGCGCTGGTTGGCGGTCTGAGTGCTGACGTAAATGCTTGATGAGACCGGCACAGTGTGATCACAACCTGTTTCCGTCTTCGATAAGTTCCGCGAATGCTCCTTTGCGACTTGAGAGTTCGTCTGGGTCCAAGCTCCTTGTGTGGACTTTTCATGAATAAACTATAACTTAACAATGCTGCTCAACGCGTGAGAGAGCAAATGCCACAACACCAGTCCAGCTTTCTTGCAGCTGTCCACAACAACTTTGCTGGTGCAGTTTAGTGATGCTAATCGAATAGCGGTTATTTGAATATTATTTGAATACGGGCTTGAATTCTAGTAATCGTTGATACTCGAATATTTCGAGTATTCGAATATTTTCCATTATTTTTTATTTATTTTTTCGTCCATTTGACACGACTTATTTATTGGAGAAACCGTGCTGTTTGAGTAACTTCTCGTGTTGTGCTTGGTAATGGACCTTGGTAGTGAAGCAATGTACCAGGTTCGCGGAAGGCCTGACATATTCTTGCGCTTTTTCTTGCACGTTGTTCTTTTTCACAGTTCATAAATCTGTGGAATCAAATTTGAGAAGCAAACAAAACACACCAGCCACCACTCGGCCACTCGGCGAACAAACAATACGACTCGAATTTCATTCAAATTCAAATTTCATAGGCGACGTTCTTTGAAATTCTATTGTTCTTAGAATTTCGCACAATGCTGCAACAACTCACGTGTGCATGAAAAACACAACTGGTCACTGCCAGCGCGACAAACGAAAAAGATAGAGTTAAATGCATGCCGGTGGAACAGAATCTGTTCTGTTTACTTCTAGACCAACATAATTATTTCACGGTAACTGCAGCTAAAAATTTCAGATATGATCCTTCAATGAACTCGAAGAGAAAACAAAGCGTTCTCAATTGCAAATGGTCTGATAATAGATCCGGTCCAGTTGCTTCCATCTGTCAAATAGGTCTGGTCGATCGCTAATCTCTTGTAAAGTAAACTGTTAGACAGGTTGTCAGGACATTATTCCACCTGGCTCCACGATGTTAGCCACGGCGTAATTTGTTTGCGGGAATGCAAGCATATCGTTGGAGTCATGTTTATATGATTAAAAACGACGTTTTATGAGCGAAAATAACAATGACGTAAAACAAAAGACTATTCGAATAATTGTGTCGAATAGTTTCGAATATTCAAATACAGATTTTCAGGTCAGTTAGCATCACTAGTGCAGTTCGAACGGTTTGGTGAGGATTTAACATATTGGACATCGTATTGCAACTCAGAAATTGATGTCTAACTTTTGTAAGCCCTACATTCACTCTGATTGCTTGGCAAGCATTCAGCGAGATCAGATGTTATGTTACCTATATTGATGATGGCTGCAAAGTGGTAACACTGTCATTGGTGCAACATAGTCTTCTAGCAATATGTTGGTTTTGCTTGCTGTTTGTTATCTCTGTGTTCAGATTGTCTTGCTAGAAATTTCCTACTATTTTATCATTGATTTGAAAATGGGTCCTGTTGTGATTATTTTACTGAATGCATTTATCTGTTCGTCAGCATAGCTGTTTCTCGCAACGCAGTGTAACGGTCTGAATGTCGTTGTTCCATGCGTGTTTCTCGTTGTAAAATCACAGGAAAGGAAAATGTTTACTGACAAAATCGATATTAATATCTGTTTCCTGTCGCATCTCTTTCTCTGCAATGATCTCAAGTACACCTCCAATTACACACTGGTGTCATATTTGAAGACAAGACGCCTCGCGTCCTAGACCCAGTCCTTTAGCATTCAGAGAGGTCTGATTTTAAAAAAAAACATAAAAATAGAAGGAGATCTCAAAACTTAAAATTTCGATGAGATTTGTAACTTTCAAAGTCGATTGCCCCGATATCTGGAATAGAAGATTTTGGATTTATGAGCACTTTAATAGGTAATAATTGATCGAGGTAGAATTTAGGATATTGCCCTTGGCAAGGTCTGCTTAAAATCCTGGTCAAGAGTAGGCTACAGGGCATCACCAGGCAGGATATTCCACACATAAATCATAATATTTTAATTTAACGTTTTAGTTAGGCTTTTGTAAACATGAAAGTGAGAGATGTTCCAGATGCAAGAAGTAGGCTGACCTCACTCTAGCAATAAACAGTTATAAATTGCCCATAGGCCTAACCATCATTCAAGTGCTCTGCTGTCTCCATCTTCAAAGAACCTTCGTATCACCTGAGCAAGAGAAACTTTGCAACGGATTTATTTGTAAGCGCTTCTATGGTATTACATGAGAACCAATTGCTGTTAGAGACATAACACAGGCAGCACCACGTTGCACATGTTTCAGGTGTACGATACTACGATAGCTCCACAAATGTGGATTAGCCATGCGGATGATACAGCTCAATTACAGGCGAGCGAGGGAATGCAACAGCGCTCACCTTCTTTCTTCACTTTTTCATTGAGATTATTGATGTAAATCGTTTGGTTTGGTGGCACATCCATTATTATCTTGAAATAGTGAGACTGTCGCTGGTCTCAAGACAAAACTTGAATGAGAAACCACCAAAAACATTTGACGAACGAACACTTCGAACAACGCGCACTCAAGTCCTTCGTTCAGAAAATGATGCACGCGCTCGAGGCAGTTACAAAAGAGTAGCTGACGGAAGACTGGGAACGAGCGGTTAACTTGCTGGAGTCGAATAGTGGAATAGTAGGGTTTCTGCTGTCGCATGGCACATGTGCTTTAGGATTTGTTGATCAGTCTGCACAGAATGTCTACCGTCCTGCCTACTGATGTTTATCCAATAGTATACGCCTTTTTGAAGGAAAACAACCTGATCAAAACTGCGAAATGTCTGGCGAAAGAGACAACCGTGGTATGTCTGTACTACTCTCTCTAGGCTGCTACTCTGTTTGTCTGTTATCTATAATATATCATAGGCCAGCCGCCGCCTGTGGGCCTATGCTACTTATTTAGTTATTTATGCTGGTTCATGCAATCATGCGTAGTCACCATGCCCAAGTGCTTACAACTAGTATCAGTCTATTACTATAAGCACTTGCCACTGTCAACCTATAGGCCTAGTCAGTCTATGATGCCATGGCTATATATGATCAGGAATTCGTAATAAAAATAGTAGCCCGTCCTTTGTGGAATCAAGGTGATGTGAGGGATCATGTCCAAACCAGCTAGGCCTGCTCATAGTAATATAGGCGGTCGTCTACATGGAGAGGTTGTCCCTCTTCCTCTTAATACACTTACTACATAAACCATGCCATAAATCACGGTCAGGCGCAGCTAACAAAGTAACACCGAAGAAGGACAAATCAAGATTCAATACATCACCATACAATACCACCTTGCTGTGTCCTTGGTGGCGCATCTAGGTCAGCTTCCAGGTGATGACGTCATGGAGTGGCTGGCGGGCGTAGGGCTCAGATCTCACTCTTGGCTTACTCTTTGACTCCAGAAAACGCCCGTTCTCCCCCGTTCGACTTACTCTTGGCCATCAGAAAACGTCGCCTATGATACCTTGGCCACATCCTTCGAATGGATGCCTCCCGCCTCCTACATCGCACATTCCTGGCCTCAGTGCTCAGCCCAACTGGTCCGCCTGAAGGGCCGCTTCTAGAAGACTGCGGCTGTGATTTCTCCTCCGAGCTAATGCAGTTCGCAAGATCGTGCTGAGTAGAGGGAAGCAATTGAAGAGCTCAGAGCATGCGACTATGTGCTACAGTTTTAGCAATGAACCCAATGGGTTCGTTATTGTATTGTATCTATCTATCTATCTCAGATCTCACGAAATGGCCCACAAACCCGAGTCTCTTTGATCGGACAACAGCAGACCCTGACAGTGTGTAGAGTTGGAATTAATACCGGGAAGCTGAAAAGCAGGGAGGCGGGGTTCCATGCTAAATATGTTGAGGGGCTTGCGGGGAAAACAAGGAAAATCGCAAATGACATAGAACATGCACATGTCGCGCGAAAAACGATATTTGGTACTGCAGAAGTTTGCATTTGATAAATAAACTCCAGTGCGGCAACATGTTTCCCATTAGTGAGAAGACGTTTCCATTCTCGTTAAACATATTTTCGTGGCGCATTTATGATTGCGCTCTGCATGAACAATTATGCATTTACAGAATAGAATTACTTTTGCGGGTTGGTAATTGATTTATTGTTGTATTGCACAAAAAAAGAAATACACATTGTAGGTGTTTTTAATTAATAGAGGCTTCTCCTGGTGTTTTTCGCAAAACCAGTTTATCTTTTTCTTCACGTTGTGCTCTGGCTTGCTCATCATTTTTGCCCGTCTTTGTTTGTTTACTTTGAATTGCTGTTGAATGGGAAAAGCGATGTTGAATTTCACATGACCCTATCGCGCCGCGCACAGCTGTTTGCGTTGTCGGCGATCATGAACTGGTCCATTGGCAAGCTAGCTTCGCTGCTCATTGCTCAAAACATTACCAGTGTTACGCTGAGGAAATAATGTTCTGTGTTGCTTAACTTCCCTTATCTCATTTCCACGGCTGATTTTACAACACTTTAATTTGATTGCTCACACATTTCTAAGCATTTGTTATCGATGTATATTCATTGCTTTCTGCTCGATTCGTTGATTTAAGAATGACAAATGCTCAAGTCAGTGCGTTCAGAGACGAAGTTCTAATTACAAAGGAGATTGTGTGATGCACTTGTGCAGTGAGGCAACGATGCGCATTCCCCAGGCTCATTCTCGTGTGATTTTAGCGTGAATGACCGAGGCTGCTCATCTCTTGCTCTCTGTGTTGCGCGCCAAACTTCAAGCGACTTCAAGTTTCGGTTCAGCAACAGCGGTTAGATTCACAACTTAATATTTCTCTGTAAAAGTTTATATGTCATAGCACGGATTGACAGCGGCAAATCTTGCAACACGCCAGCGAAGATTTCGATAGATATCTGTTTGGCTGCGAATTAGAACCGCATCTTAGATGCTGAAACTCTTTGATGCTGAAGTGGCCAAAAGACGTCTAAAAATCGCATCCACATCTATTGGTTGTGCCATGGAACCAATTTTGGGCCACATGGAATAACAATTATTCCAGAAAGTGGATTGTAAAAACCAAGGGCTGTAGATAACCTGTTGATGATACAAAATTATGCCTTTGGGACCGTGGCGGAAGTCAATCAATTGTTATTTAAATAGATGCGGGTAAACACTATTCAAATGCGATCGGAAGTCTTTTCAGTAGCTGCTCAATTTGATGCGGAAGACAACCATTCAAATGTTCTGGAAATTCTTTCGAGATGCTGTTTGATTGGTATCCGGTCAAAACCACGTCTCACAGCAAAAAAATCCTCGCATTCGGTCAACCAAAACATCCTTGCTATCAAAATCAAAACGTTCTTGCCAAGGTAACTAGTCCTCGCCTTCGAAAGCCAATGAAGAGAAGGGCAAACGGGCCTCGTGATACGTTATTTGAATACAGTACTGTGTTAATTATGTTCTGATGTTCAGCATTTATGGATCATTTCAGTAAATCATATCGTCGCAATTCTTCACCTTTTGGGGATTATTTGAAATTTCAATTTGTGTGAAAACTAACGCTAACACTTCTCGATCATATTGCGATGACAACTGACAAGCTATCATAATGACTCCTTCAGAAATCTACAATTCACAATTTCAATTCGCGATATATACGGACGTCTCAGAAAGAAAGTGCTAATATTTTCAATCTATTTGAGAACAGACTGAGGGCATTTTGACTTGTTATTATTCTCCACTACACCGCTACATTTTGACCTCAGCCGCGGACAATTTGAATTCAGCCAAGGACATTTTGCCTGTCATGAAAGCGTTACGACATGTAACCGCTGTTGCTGAACCCAAAGTCACTTGAAGTCGCTTGAAGTTTGGCGCGCAACACAGAGAGCAGGAGATGAGCAGCCTCGATCATTGACGCTAAAATCACACAAGAATGAGTCTGGAGAATGTCGCCGACGCATGGGATTGTTGCCGACGGCGACGAATATTCCATGCGCGGCGACGACAAGTGGTTTTCAAACCGATTCGAATTCGACGCCGTGGTTGTGCTCTCATCATTCTCACATTCTTGTGTTGTGCTGATACCATGCTGACTCTACGGTGATACAAGGTCCTGTTGTTGCCCCAAACTGCGTTTGCAGCAAGTGTAGCACTACAAAAAGATGATTTTACTGAAAATGAACAATCATAAGAATTTTCCCGCATGGGGCGAGGAAATCTTTGCGGGGAGCCGAGTTTACGGGAAATCAAATGCGGGTAATCCCCCTCGAAAATCCCCGCTAAGGATGTGAGGTCCACGAGGACCCCGCTACAACTCTAACGGTGTCATACATCTCAATTCAGCGGTGGCTATGATGTGGGGCTCCAAATTGCCGGGAATATTTTATTTTCGTTTTCCTGAAACTGATTCCTGGGACCCGAACAGTCCCACCTTTTGTTTTCCATTGTTTTTCGCACAGTATACAAAGCTTCAGGCTTCTGTTCAGAAATAAACAAACAAATGATAACCAACGCCAGTAAATTCTCCGCGAAAAGACTAAGAGTGTGAACAATTTGGTAAATCAATGTTCCTATAGTATAACTATAACTCCAGTCAAAGTAATCCGCTAAAGTTTACAGCGACTGGCTACCACGAAGGCTGGCGAGACAGCGTAGTGAATTTTGTTCAAACGAAAGCAGGACCGATCGGTCGTGACTTGTAAGTTTAAGAATTCCTCGAAAGTTAATACTGGTTGAATGGTAAGGCTGAGGCAGCCGTTCGATTTGTTTTGAAACAAGCAGCAGACCACGCTGCAGATTGAACAGAGCTTACAACACTCCAATCTAATCTTGCAAGGCCAACATAAATTAGACAAAACAAACTGAAGTCCAAGACCTGAGTGCAAAGATTCTTCGAGGCACAAACAAACATCCAAAGCATGTATTTAGCAGTGCCACGAAATAAATCGAAAGCAGAGCAGCGCCGCGACGAATGAGCCGGTGCCGAACGGTGAATGTGAAAATTGATTCATTGATTCAAGATCAGAAATTTCTGTGAAGCGGTCTATTGTTGCGAGACAAAAGAATTCTGACACCAACACGCGCTTTGCAAACAAATTCAAACTGCGAAGGTGATCAACGTCATGACTGACGTTACAATTCCACAAACATTTTCAACAGCACCACAGTAAACAAATGGTGGGAAGCTTGGAAACTCGTCAAATGATCATGAAGCTTTACAGAATCTGCAAAAAGCAGGAAAGTGCAAACAAATTCCAGGAGCGAAGCGGGAAAATCCATTCCTGGTTCCTAGAATAAATGTTGCGTCCAAGTTTCCCGGGTCTCGTTTCGGAGCCCTACTATGATGTTAGGCCAGTGGTAACCAAAGGCATGCCTCAGCAGAGCGTCATATGATGAATTTAGACAGCTAGAATAATAGGGCGAGAGTCAACCTTTGACATAATTATAATGGATAATATGATAGGTTTTGTTTCGGCATGGAATGACCCTGATACTAGAAACTTCAGTTGATTAAGAACTACTTTTAAATATTAGTTTGGTTCGACAAAACCATGTCATAGCTGTTCATTGTCTAAAAATTATGCAGATTAATCTGTATCAATTGTTTTTCTTTGTCTAGGAATTTACTCCATATAAAGGCGTTGGACTTATTGAGTTGTACCAACAAGGGTTTACCAAGTACGTTCACTATTAGCTGTTTGTTGTTTGCTAGATTGACATGGCGATTTCAATTTGATTGTGAGGTAATTGCAAGATGGCTTCAAGCAGGGTTGTAGACATGCTCCACTTGTCTCCAGTTCCCTCCGCGGACTTGTGAACAGGGACAAGTAAAAAACAGCTCCAAAAGTGGCGCGTCATTCTCAAAAATGGGAATGACCAATCACAGCGCAGCGGCAGCCACATGATCAAATCGAGTAGCGTTATTGGTTCAAATGCGTGAAATAATTTTATGACGTCACAAATAATTTGCAGCCTTCACCGAAATCGCAAGGAAAAGAACTGCGAAGCAGTGGCCACTGGGGAGGGATTAAGTTGCCTGTTTGTGCCTTCAATGCCGGAGTATTCTTGTCTGTCATCTTAACCCAAGACCAGTTATTCTAAGGATTTAAACATGTACGGAGCATTCCAATGTCTTATGCGGGATTTTGTCATTTCTTTGATGAGATAAGTGAAAGAACTTTGCAACCAAAAATTGGAAGCCCTCGTTGTCTTCGTGGAGTCGTGGCGCTAATGTTGTGTGTCGTCTGCCCTTGTGGTGATGACCTGCAGGTCTGAATAAGGTTTGTGTCTGGTGCAGCCACTAGTCAAACTGAATCGGATCTGAATATGACTGCAAAAGCCACTTTCTCTACCCGATGATGCATTTATAGCCCAGATGCAGTGACGATTCATTCCGAACCGCGTTGTTGAAGTTCAGATTTTAGCCCGAGCGATGCGCAATAGTTTTTGCGCTCAAATTCATACTATTTGATGGTTTTTGAAGGCGAAAAAGTGTGCAGTATCTGACATTACACCTCTAGATGTCCCTTGAGATCATTCAGATAACTTAGAACACAATTTCGACTAATGAAACTCGAAATAGTGCCGTTTTTGTTGATTTCATGCGAAAAAATTGATATAAAACCAAGCCGTTAGAAAAATTCAATTTTACCCATTTTGGAAAATTTTTCTCACAGCCTAGCGTATCTACCTTCCTTTATTGCAGCAGGGCATTTTATATTTGCTTATGATACAATTAAATCAGATTTTTTCCCAATTTAGTGTATGTTGTTTTCAAATCTCGGCTTGCGGCTGACAAATTTAAGAGCCGATTCACAGTTGTCACCCTTGCATAATANATTTTGCCAATTCAAATGCTATGATTGACCTTCAACGAACAGTATTCTGCGATTATGATGACTGTATTGCTGTTTTGCATAGCTGGATAGACATGCTAAACTGAAATAACATAAGCGAACAAGAAATAAAGATTGACAAAGCCTTTAGCCGCATCTGAAACATGCACAGCCACCAAGTTCTTTCATTGTGACAGAAACAGACGTGCATCACCAGCCGTTACAAAGACAATACAAGTAGTTTCACAGCCAGCTCTGTTTGATGCAGCGATTCTTGGCGTCATTAATTGATGCGAAGTACGAGAACGAAAACAAACTGTTTGTCACAAACCCGAATGAATTTCAAGGTTTCAAATCAGCTCGAGGCGAAGTTTGTTTGGGACTTTGATTTACTTGGAACGCTCACAACACAAGAGGCAAACGGCGATTGATGAGTTAGCCATTTCCATTGTTTGCTTATTCACCCTCCGAAGTACTGAATCGCGACTGCAATTTAAATTGTCTTTATATCTAATCGCTCCGATAACAACGACACTGATCACATTTCAGTGAATGCCTTCAGTCGGCTGTCATAAAGCTGCTGGTTTTCTTGGAACATTCTTTCTTGCCGTAAGCAACAAAATGATCTCGCTTCAATTGCTTCGATCGATTGATTGGTTTTCAATTTATTCAACAACAGTCGATGCTCTATAGGGCGAATGGACGACGGCACTCTGAGGTCTATTGCCCGTGTTACGTGCTTAAGGTTTGTTGAAATACAGAAGATATGTTCGATCTCATTCCAATTTTGGCCGCGACTTTGAAGTTTGGGACGTTGTCGACATATCTTTTTTTTTGACAATTTTCCGTTCTTACTTCTTCCCCAGCAAAGACATGTGTTTCCGTTTCTTCAATCAGGCTGGTGTCATTCTATGCGACCAGCTATATCTGCTTGTTAAAACCATTAAAACAGTTCAAAGGCAAAAACATGAGTTCACTTCTCTGATCGAATTTAGAACGTCTAAACACAGCACACGCGGCGTGCCTTGATGAGTTGACGTGTGAAAAGTAGATTTCCTTCAGACCAAATGTTACTTCAAACCAAATGTAACTTTTCGTTGAAAGTTACTAGTTACTTCTATTCGCTTTGAGCCACCTCTAAATTTTTTTCAAATTCATTTTTCTTTTGCATGCCTTAGTTTTGACCACTTTGACATCGTTTTAGGGGGTCAGAGCTCAACATTTTGAAAGTCGACTTTTTTGGATCACCCTAATAGAGGTGGACACTAACACAGGTTTGACTGTAGTTGGAAATTCACAGTGATGTAAAAGTTACAAAAATAAGTAACTAGTTGTATTTTGAAGTTACTTGCTTTACTCAATAAGAAGTTACAGTTACAAGTTACTCAGTCAAAAACTTCTATTTCTAGCAACATTTTGCAAAACAAGGAAACTCAAAACAACACGCAGTTTCCGTTCTGCCATTATTACGGCATTTAAATATCAATGGCAAAAGCAGTGGTGGAAGTAGCCAACTACAAGTTTTCTTTGTAGCGAAGTAATTTTGACTACATTTTTCGAAACGTAGTTGCAGCTGTAGCGAACTACTTTCTAACTAAAGAAGTGTAATTTGTAGCGAATTACTTTCTGATTTAGGACAATCATTTTAGCTACTTTTTCCACGTAAATTTGCACCTGGATCTTGCGAATTCCGAGACGGTAGCACACTGTTTTCTAGAAACGGCTTAAAAGTTGAGAGCACACTGCCCATTACAACTAATTATAATCGACTTGAAAGTAGCATGACATAGTCTGTGATGGAAGTCTTGTTTGCGTAACAAGTCGTATATTTTGTGAATAATGATAGAAATCTAAAAAATTCCTGCTTCTGATTGACTTTTTCAAACATGAGAGTAGTCAGTAGTGAAGTAGTTGGCTACTTTTTAAGAGATGTAGCGAATAGTTGTAGCTAACTACTTTTTTCTCCTGTAGTTGTAGTTGTAGCGAACTACATTCTTAGAGAGTAGTTGTAATTGTAGGAAACTACAAAAATAAAGTAGTCAATCCACCACTGGGCAAAAGACAGGNGGCAAGGTATATAAAAATACGGAAAGCGCATCGATGAAATCATAGACCCTTTGTGTGTTGTTGTTTCGACAACTTTTCGTGAATCGATTTGATTTTTTAATCAAGCATGTTTTGCTGGTCAATTAATTGAATTTCAGTTTCAAAATCGATTTTTCTCACACAAAACATCTAAGTACAACATCCAAGCATTCTTATTCCTTGAATTACAGAGCCGTTTGCCAGTTGTGAGCTGCTTACGTATCGCGAATTCATGCGCTCCGATGCACGATTGTTGTGGCTGTAGAGTTGCCACGGGGACCCCTTGAACCCCTTGAACCCCGCATCATGACGGGGTTTCACTCGGGGAAAACCTTGACATGATACTCCCCGTCAACCCTGCTCCCCGCTAATTTCCCCCGCGTTACATGGGGAAAGATTCAATTCTCGTTTTTATTGCGAGGACCAACGGTTATTCCTAGCTCGAAAGCAGTTAAGATTTATGCAAGCTCTATTGAAGTGAAAGGATCGCAAGCAGTCGAAGGTCATGGTATGCTAAGCCCGAAGTTTATTCATTCAATTCTTTCATCAAGTGGGCAAAGGATTACCATTCCAATAACACAAATGACCACGGCAGATGCTATTGTTTTGACATACCAAGTGTGAGAGGGCGGAGCAGGTGCTTTTGTTTTGACATTTAGAAGTGTCAATGCGGATTTTGATATCGACACTTGCCAGGAAGTACTTGAGCGCGCCGCCTACGTCCACCCCAAGTGAACAACTGTTCAGTTGTGCCGGGTTGATCTACGGAAACAAAAAGAGATCGCGGCTCCATGGCAAGAAGGCCGAGAAGATATTGCTCATCAAAGCAAACAGTGAACTTCAACATTTCTTTTCAAGTTCTGGCACATCAGTTGAATTGTCGGAGTCCTCTTCATGAGGTGATGATTCGGTTGATGAGGATAACTCGACGTCTGCTTGGGAGCAGTCCGATCCAAGCGACAGTGATTGATTAGCACTGAATGAAAATGAGACCAATGTCGTTGATGTAGATTTCATAACACAGATACAACAATGTTTTGTTATGCAAGTGCGTCTTCCTTGATGAGTATTGGAGAGATGAGTATGCGAAATTGGCATTTTTTGTGACAATAAAACAAGCCTTTAACCGTCGGGGTAATATTACAGAAAGAAAGTGGCAATACCAACGCACCTACTGGGCATTTGTGATATTGTATGAAAACATAATTTTCCCCCGTTTCCCCGCGAAAAATTCACCGAGGAAACCCCGTTCCCCGACAACTGATATTTACCCGTAAATATTCTCCCTTGTCCCCGTGAATTTCTCCCCGTGGCAACTCTATGTGGCTGCAATCGCGCGGCTGTGAAAAGGTTTGAGGTGCAAACAAAGGACTTTAGAATTCCTTATTCACATTTCGTTGTTTTGGAGATGAATCCGCGTCATATCCAGAACGCTTAAAAGTTCTTGGCTTGCATTCACTGGAATCACGACGGGACTTTTTGGATTTGTGCTTGTTCTTCAAGATAATTAATGGCCAAGTTAACATGCGACTATCAGCAGAAGTGACTATTTTAAACCTGAAAACTTGAGGACATCAATTGAAATTCCACGTAGATACTGCTAAAAGCAACACGAGACATTCCTTTTTCTTTAACAGAGTTATTCGAAAATGGAACAATTTATCTGAACATGTAACCAATTCAACCACAATTGTGGAATTTAAACGTAGACTTACGTCATTTATTATGTAATCATATAACCGTATCATTTTAAGATGTTTTCCGTGTAGTGTAAGTACCTCATGTAGGTCTTCTACGCGTGTATTATTTGAATATTTTCTCAAATACATATACATTTCATGGCTGCTTTTGCTTCAAACAACCAAAGTGACAGCAATAGTCTCGGTTGAGAAAGCGAGATAATCTTAACTTTTTAAGTATTAAACTGGCAGAAAATTCCTATTTTCAACGTTGAAAATATCTCTGCAAGCAAGATCGATGCTCTTTTTGCTTGTTTAAGAGACTTGAAACTCAATTATCAAAAAACATTTTAGGTAAAAAAGGCAAAAAAAAATATTATGATGTATTAGTCTGTGAATTCAGCTCCATGAAAAACAGAACTTGTTTCTGGTGTATGTTTATAATGTAAAGTAAATTGCAGATAGTGTTGGTAAGAACAACGTAGGAATTTGCGGAGATAAGATGACGATAATGTTAAGCCAACTGTAAGATATATATTTCAGTAATAATATGAATAATAATATGTGTATGGTAAATGTCCAGCCGTCCAAGATGTGGTATAATCCATTCTGGTAGTTAGGCTGCGCGGTATAAACAATGCCGCATAATATAACAATAATGTCGCATAGAGCGAACATGTCGTATAACTCGAACAGAACAGAACAGTTTCTGATTGGATAATCTGAATAAATGATGATGATGATGGCCTGCCTTCTCTGTTGTAAATGGCAAGGCAAACAATCGATTTGTAATTCAAAACTGACTTGTTAACTCATCATAAAGCCGCTGTTATGGCAACACAACATGGTTAAAAGAGCCGTAAAGACAGTTCTGTTTGGCATCATAATCAAAACCCTCAAGAACAACGCGCTCATATACTTGCGACGGCTTTATTGTTCTTATAGTGTGAAGCTGTCCTGGCACCAGCAAATTACCCTCTTCTTGCTTTTACTTCGGAAATAACAGCTTTTTGTTGTTACTGTCACGCAAATTATAAGCAAATCAGATGTTGAGTTCTTTGCAGAATGGCTGATGAAATTTAATAAAAGAACTTGTAACGGAAAGCAACTGAGAAGTAACGCGTTACGGAAAAAGTAACACGTTGCCAGATAAGTTACGTTACAGCACAAAATGTAACTAGTTACACTAAACGTTACACCAAAAGTACGGTAACTTTTCCAAGTAACTCGTTACTTTTGTAACGCGTTACTCACAACATTGGAAATTCATTTGATTTCTTGAAATCGTATTCTTATAGCACAGATCAATAGTGCAATGCTTTCTTGTTGTTTTCACTGTGGATTCTAGCTGTATTTAAATGAAAATTTCTTGTTTCCTTTTTAGGCACTCCAAAAAGCCAGCTAATGTACCCCAAAAAGATTCATCAAGTCGCGATGACAGTAGCAGCTCAGATGAAGAGTCATCCCCACCAACCAAAAAGGTAGCAACACCAAAGCCAGCAACTTCCAAAAAGTCAGTTCATATACCCAAGAAAGATTCATCGAGTAATGATAGTAGCAGCTCAGATGACGAAGCAGCTCCCCCATCGAAAAAGATAGCAACACCAAAGCCAGCAACTTCCAAAAAGAAAGGTCATACACCCAAAAAAGATTCATCAAGTAGC
>OFHS01000816.1:8981-30067 GCA_900245855.1 Calvadosia cruxmelitensis
TACCAGACCGATTTTGAAATCCAGAATAAGTTACACTCCGTGCACCCCTGCATATCACTATAGAAATTCACTCAGACGTTTTTGAAGGGTGAATATTCCAAAAAACTTCCCCGGGGAAGCGTGTCCCGGTTCCCTCTACCAAGAGCCATTCAGGGAGGGGCGGGGCTTCGCTCCTTACATATTCTCCACTTTATATGCGTCCCCCCACTTCTGTGATTTACAAAACATCACTGCCGGACACGACGCCAAACATTTGTTTGCCTGTCCAGCTAATCCAACCAGTCTATCACCGAAAGACCTATTGGCCAAACGGGTGGAGGTGGCGGAATTCCTAGAGATTCAAAATTGACCGACGACGACAAAGAGGGGAACGGGGCCAGTCAACAACAACAAGGTAGCATCTGAGATATGTTGCATGCATTCCCTACGTAGATAGAACAAATCAATGCTTTATGGTATCATTGTCGCATCCTACCGCTGCCGGAAAGTGAAATGGAATGATGAAATGTCAAGTATTTGCTTTAGAGCACCCAATTGTAATAAATATAATAATATTATGTATGATAATTGTACAGTTGATTCTTATGCTATTTACCTGCCTTCCATAATTATGTAAATTTTTATTTGTTGCTACTACGCAAATAAAGACAAATACATTCTCTACTCTATTTGTTTGATTTGGCCATTTCCACCAAGAAGGTACAACTGCTCCTGTAAGTTGCTTGCTTGAATTTTTCTATAAATAAAGAAATTGTCTCATTCCAGACCGGGCCCGTGTGGCGCAATGGACTAGCGCGTTGGACTTCTAATTCAAAGGTTGTGGGTTCGACTCCCATCACGGGTGTTAATTTTTCTTTTTATTGACTTTTTTATTAAACCCAATGTTGGCGACTGGATCGCTGAAGATTTTCCTTTGATGGAGAACCTTTTAAGTTAGTTAATTGTGNATAAATAAAGAAATTGTCACATTCCAGACCGGGCCCGTGTGGCGCAATGGACTAGCGCGTTGGACTTCTAATTCAAAGGTTGTGGGTTCGACTCCCATCACGGGTGTTAATTTTTCTTTTTATTGACTTTTTTATTAAACCCAATACACTACAAACTTGGAAAGTATTACATACAATTTACACAAACTTCAATATTTAGTTTTACATGAGATTTCATGCTACAAAACAACAAGACCAAGTGATCAAGACAATCGTATTAGTCAGGTGGCTGGATCTTTGTTGATACAAATGGGCACACTGTAGAATCACAGGTCTTAGGTGCCCAATTTGAGAAATATTAGTGTCTATATTATAACAATTACCATAATTATAAGTATAAATTAGCTTAATTATTCTGCTTCAAATGGTCTTTCGATTGGTAAAGCCATTTGTGTACTTTTAATCGGCATCTTTGTTGAAGACGGTAGCATTTTCAGCTGTCAACACTTGACATGCACGGGACTGCTGCTTAAGAGAGCGATCTGCCTTGAAAGCGAATTCCAGGAACTGGTCAAGCAACGTCATCATCGTCTGCCGAGATCAGCTGCAAATGCCGCTAACGTAAAGATTCACCATGATTGGCCAATGGCAATCGAGACATATCGAGAGCTAATGCCAGACTTCTGTGATAGTCCGCGCGAGGTATTTGCCTATTTGGCCAACCACACGCGAATAAATCACCAATCTGCTCTTATTCCATCGGCTTATTCAGTGAATAAGCTCCCACAGCATAGTAAAGAGTGACTTTAAGAGTCTGGAGACGATACTGTAGGTGGTTCGAAATCTGGGGCCTTATTGATTGAACGGGATTATGGGACTTGAAGTGACATTTAGCCTTGGACTACGATTTAATGCCGGTCCATGAACAAGGACCCCAATGGATTCAATCAGGTTTCACAGTGACGATTTTCATCCTTCACTTGAGAGAGCCTACGCCTCGTTCGCCAGCTGTTCTATCCGAGGCTGGGAAGGGATGAAACATCGTGACGTCATAATTACTCTATTGCATCTCGCTAAGGTTCATCATGGCCGGCGGTTAACTGTGAGCGATTAAAACTCCACGCGCCCCACCGCGTGATAACTCACGCACTACAAACAATGGATAGCCACGGGGCGGAAGATGGTCTGCCGGTTATCCCCGACGAGGGCGAGGAAGGGGAGGGGAGTGTGACCCCGGTGGAAGAGACGCAAGGACCCAGCACGCATCTCAAGCCGAGGCCACTACACCGGCCGAGACAAGCCCCAGAGGCGACCATCATCAAAATATCCCCAGCGACCGACCAAGAAGCACATGTTCCAGAAGGCAGCAGAGCCACTCTTGGTAAGCGGAAGCCCTCTAATGCAGGACTGTTTATCCGTCCCCTATATGCCCCTAATTTCCCATTGTTTGGATGTCTCCATCCTACCAGCAGGGCCAATGACCACGCCGTCTCCGTCTGCAATGAGTTGCTTTGGCAGCAATGACAATTTGATCGCACGGAACAATCGAAGGAAGAAGTCTTACGGCATGAACATGCTCAGGTAACACTCGTTCTCTTATTGATTCACAGAAGGCCTGCTCTTTCTTCCATGTAACTTATTGGAGATGTTCGTATATCCCACAGTGAAATGTTCAAGGTCAGTGTAGACAACAGGCTAGCCATCAAGTTGTACGGCAATAAGAACAAGGTCATCCTTGAGCACGAGCGGCAAGAGGCCACTTCCACCTGGGTCATCCATCCTTACAGCCCCTTCAGATGGTACTGGGACATGATCCTGGTCACACTCTTGACATTTCAACTGTTCGTGTTACCCGTCAACATTGCCTTCTTAAACGACGACCTGTCACTCCAGTGGCTCATAATCAATGGCTTCAGCGATCTAGTCTTCATCGTTGACATCTGTTTGAATTTCAACACGGGCATCATAGACCACGAGAACAACGAAGAGGTTGGTGACTGAGCCCTAGGCCCCCCTGTCGCAAGCAATCACCGCGACCTCTCCTCGAAGTTTCTTTATTTTCTCGCGTTCTAATTACTTTTCGTTCTCGCAGACAATCATGGACAGAAGAGAGATCGGCCATCGCTACTTGCGTTCATGGTTCGTGGTTGATTTTATCTCTTCTCTTCCTTTCGACTATGTCTACTTTGCTGCTCACTCCTCCAAGGCAGGACAGACGCTGCTCCGGGCCTCAAGGGCACTCCGCATCTTCAAGTTGGCCAAACTGCTGAGTCTGCTCCGTCTGTCGCGGTTGCTACGTTACATGCGACGCTTTGAAGAGGTGAGACGACCTTCAGCTGTAATCAAATGAGTTATCAAGCGCAGGCCTCTCATTACCTGACCGAGCCTCTGTCGTTTGATGCTGTTAGCTCATCAAGATCGCCTCTGGCCAACTTCGCATCGTGAAACTCATCGGTCTGATGATGATCTTGTCGCATTGGAACGGCTGCTTGCAATTCCTAGTTCCATACCTCCAAGAGTACCCGGCAGACAGCTGGCCAGTCAGGAACGACCTGGTGGTGAGTAGCGAAGGCGTTGCAATGTCGACTGAGTCATGATGTCACAATATGTGCTTGATGCGTGGTGTTTTCCTACTGCAGGGTAAGACCCCATGGGAGCAATACAGCTGGTCCTTATTCAACGCCATGTCACACATGTTGAGCATAGGATATGGGCGACTTCCGCCGGCCAACGTCACCGAGGCGTGGCTGATCCTGTTCAGTATGACAATCGGAGGCACCTTCTACGCCATCTTCATCGGCGTCATGTCAACACTCCTGCTTTCCATTGACTCATCCAGTCGACTGTACAACGAGAAGGTAACGCAGCCTTGCATCCCAATGATACCATGTCAACGTGAGGCTAGAGGGGACTAACCGCAAATGTTCTCCACTGCGCAGATGCAACAAGTCGACGAGTACATGAGGTACCGTAAGCTACCGCGAGAGATGAGACGGAAGATTCGCAACTACTACGAACACAAGTGCCAGAGGAAGCTGTTCGACGAAGAGGGCATTCTCAACGAGCTATCGCCGACCATGAAGGAGGCAAGCTCACACGGAGCACAAACGAGGTCGACTGACGACACGTGAGTCTCTTTCTGATGACTATTGCTATCTCGTTTTCAGGATGTCATCATGCACAACGTGGGTTCGATGCTGCGCTCGGTTCCATTCTTTGCGGACGCATCCAATGATTTTCTGATTGACGTCATCGTGCGCCTGCGCTTTGAGGTGTTCATGGAGGGCGACCTGGTGTGCCGTGGCGGGAAGAAGGGCGACCGAATGTATTTCATACAACACGGCATTGTGGATATTCTGACCGCAGACGGCGAAGTGGCAACCAGCCTGGCCGATGGAGCACACTTTGGAGGTAAGCCCACGTGCGCCGCCGAGCACCAGTAGTCTTCTGTCAGCGGTGTGCGTAGCTCAGCGTCACCGTCGTTGTTGTTGTTGCTGCAGAAATCAGTTTGTTGACGGATGAGCAGCGTCGCGTGGCAACTGTTCGAGCAGCTACTGTCTGCGATCTGTTCTCGTTGTCATCACAACATCTGGACGAGGTCCTAGAAGACTATCCCGAAGTCAAGGAGATCCTAGAGACTGTTGCCAAAGAGAGGCTGTTTCGAGTTGGTCTCAACGCCAAAGAAAGCCCAGACAATATCACCTCAGTGTAAGTCAAGAGAAAACAGCCGCCATCTCGAACGCCCCAAAATGTAAATGATCTACCTTGTGTCATTTTGTCTTGTGCAGGAGGACTGGTAATGAGGAAGTGAAAGTGGATTGGTCATTGTCTCGAGTGAATCGCAGGAGGCAGACGGGCAACCCTAGACGCCGGATCGAAACTGCCTTCGCCAAGACGAAATCAAAGGTCGCCCCAGGGATTCAGAACCTCGTTCTCAATACTCTTATGCCGATCAGGACAGATGATTATGAGAAAGAGGACAAACCATCAACATCAGGCCAAGGAAAAGACCACAAGTGAACACGCTGTTGTTGTTGTTGTTGTTCGGGCGCTTTCACAGGAAGCACTGCTTTCGATGGTAAATAAAATGGAATTAAATCGACGCGGTCGCTGTGGCGCATGTGTTTTCCGCGGGGAGAGGGAAAGGGTGGAGGGCATCTGGTCGGTCGTTCCAGGGGGTTGGGTTTAGCTGGTCGACGCAGTGTCTTCAGGCGGGTTCTTGAGGCTGTGGACAATGTCATCAATCACCTTGGCAGCGGCCTGCGGAATGCGGGTTCCTATGGCAACAAGAAGGCACCCAATCAGAAGACAAGTCAGCGCGATCTATTGTGAGCCCCGTGCATTTCACCTGACGCTCACTCACCAGGGCCGAAGACGCTGGATACGCCGACGTTGAACAAGAACGCGTAGTCCTGGGGCGGAATGACGCCACCGCAGACGACAATGACGTCACTAAGCAACAACAAAACAGCGTCTTGTTATCAGGGCCTGTTCTCATCTATCGGGAGTAAGAACATTGAGGGGGGTGGCGCCATCACCTTCTGTCCATTTTCTCCAGGGCCTTGATGAGTTCAGGCACGAGGGTCTTGTGACCGGCCGCTTGGGTGCTGACGCCGACGACGTGCACGTCAGAGTCGACGGCGAGTTGAGCGACCTCCTCCGGCGTCTGCAATCGAACGCAGTCACAACAACAACCAAATTCAATGGCGCGAGAGCAAGGGGAAACGGAATAGAAAAGGCAATACCTGGAACAGAGGTCCAACGTCCACGTCGAATCCTAGGTCAGCGAATCCCGTGGCGATGACTTTAGCTCCGCGGTCGTGTCCATCTTGACCCATCTTGGCGACAAGCAAACGCGGCCGACGACCCTCGTCAGCAACGAAATCCTAAACAGAAGTAAGGGATTCGATGAGCTCAACAGCCGTTCTGATCCGGTTTCGTGGGCTGCATCATTCGATGTCACGTGCCTTGATCTTCTCTTGGACAACTCGCAATTCGTCCACGTCGCCATACTCCGTCTTATAAGCACCGCTGACCATGCGATCCTTGGCCACGTGACGCTTGAAGACCTGGCAAGGCAGACCACGTGACACTAAGCATGGCGCCAAAGAGCGCAGACACGATCACCGAAATAGAAGAGCCCGCACCTTCTCCATGGCTTCCGTGATTTCGCCAACAGTACAACGGACACGCGATGCCTGACAAAGAATGACAACACTAGTAATCACGTGACAGCACATGGACAAATGCAATGCGATCATGCCACAGTCGTCACCAGACCTTGACTGCCAGATCAAGCAGGTTCCCATCTCCACCTTCGCAACATGTTGTGATAGCCTCGAGTGCAAGCGTAGCCTGATAAAGAAACGCCGCCGTGAATTTGTTGACATGACAACTGATCAGCGAATATTCGCAACGTTGTCACCGGCGCGCAAGTGCTAACCTCGTTGTTGTTTCTGGTCGCCCTGATCTGCTTCAATTTTGCGATCTAGAACAGAATGAATTTAGAGCTAGGGATAGGACAGGGGTCCTGAGAGCAATGGTTGCCGTCGTCATAGGTGGCCATGGTGATACCTGCGACTCTCTGACTTTGGTGTTGTCGACGGTCAGCACTTCGACTTGTTCCTCTTCCTCTTGCTGGTATTTGTTTACGCCAACAATGGCCTCTGAAGAACAGACAGACAGACAAACAGTCGAACGCATGCGCGGACAGCTCTCAAGCCCAGGCCAACAGTACCACAGTCAGACAAGGGGTCTAGAACCCACTCACCTTTCCCTGAGTCGATTCTCGCCTGTCGCCTGGCAGCACATTCCTCGATGCGTAACTTTGGCATACCGGAAGTGACAGCCTTGGCCATGCCACCCAATGCCTCGACCTGGCGGGAGACAGAGCTGACAAAATAACCAATACGCCCCGCGAAGCCAATTAAGTCAGTTAACAGCTCAGGCCAGGGTTACAAACGGACGCACTTTACTCGTTCCGATCCTATTGCAGACAACATTTTGAGATATGAACATGCAACGAGCGCCGCCTGATTTAAACAGGAACGTCTGTGAAGTGGAGTTAAACAAAGAGTGACTGCGAATCAAACAGCCCTCTTTCACATGCTCCTGCCTCGTTTCAACAGCTAATAGCAAATAGTTGTAGGTCATTTGCATATGTTTGCATTAAAGAGAAAAGGCAGCGATTGCTCGAAATCGGAGACAAGCAAACACCTTGTTCACCTGAGTCATGATGAACTTTTATAGTGCGAAAATAAAGCGACCGCGTAAATCACGTGACTGTACCTCTTGGATGACCTTCATTCCGGCGTCGAACATTTCATCTGTGAGACATTCCATCATGTAGGAACCACCCCACGGGTCAGCCACCTGAAAAGCATCATGGGAATGACAGCCACGCACAAAAGGCGAAGGGCCTGAGACGAGAGCGCGGCGTGTACCTTGGGGATGCCTGACTCCTCCTGGAGGATGATCTGCGTGTTGCGAGCGATGCGAGAGCTGAACTTAGATGGCAACGCCAACGCTTCGTCGAAGGAGTTAGTGTGGAGGGACTGGGTACCACCGAACACCGCCGCCATGGCCTCGATTGTCGTGCGCACGATGTTATTGTACGGGTCCTGAAACGAGACAACGAAGGCTGTAGCACAGGGTTCGCTCATTTCAAGACATACACGAACACAAAGCAAGAACTAATATGATCGAGCGCAGTGGGTTACTCGTATTCCCGTCAGAAACAACTGACCTGTTCGGTGAGGGACCATCCGGAGGTCTGGGAATGCGTCCTTAGCAGCACGGACTTTGGACTCTGCGGCTTGAAGTGTTCTTTCATCAGTACGGCCCAGAGGCGACGGGCGGCACGGAACTTGGCGATTTCCATGTAGAAATTCATCCCTACGCCCCAGAAGAAGGAGAGGCGCGGCGCGAACTGGTCGATGGTCATGCCCGCCTCAAGGCCTGAGCAGCAACAACAACAATCACAAATCAGAGCAAGTAAACATCAAACGACAGCAGTGCAACAGTGCAGTATGCCTGTCATGGGCGAGGTCTGTGGGTGTGGTTCGTACCCGTTCGACAATACTGAAGGCCATCGGCAATGGTAAATGCCATCTCTAAGACAGGGTCGGCCCCAGCCTCCTGCATGTGGTAACCAGATATGGAGATGCTGTTGTACTTGGGCATGTGCTGAAGTAAAAAAAGAGGCCAGAGGCAATTGGCACCCGAGAGAGACCACCATGAGTTACCATGGTGACCAATAAGTGCGGCAGTAGTTGCATTCACCTTGGATGTGTAAGCGAATATGTCCCCAATGCACCTCATGGACGGCTCGGGTGGGAAGATGTACGTGTTGCGCACCATGAACTCCTTGAGGATGTCATTCTGGATGGTGCCGGTCAACTTGTCCTGGCTGACGCCCTGCGGACCGTCAACAGTGACCGTCAGAGCCATGCAACACACAATGACAGCAGCCAGTGCAGCCCCAGGCCCCTTTCAGCACTTACTTGTTCTTCGGCGGCAACAATGTACATGGCCAAGACAGGAAGGACAGCCCCATTCATCGTCATGGAAACGGACATTTTATCCAATGGGATGCCATCAAACAGGGCCTGGAACAATGACACAGCAGACTTAGAAGGGTCAGGTGCATGGTCTCAGCCAAGACTCACTATCCATTTGCCTGGTGACCAGTAGCCTCACTCGCTAATGCCAGACAGACTCACTTTCATGTCCTCAACTGAATCCACAGCCACGCCAGCCATTCCCACATCGCCATGGACACGAGGATTATCAGAATCATACCTAAGTACAAATAATAAATAACGACATTGTCAGAAGAGCACAGGTCGACGTTGCAGTCATCGTACCTTAGAAGTGAATGCCATACCCACGATGCGTTGCCAGGTCAAAGGCCACGCTCAGGCCTTGTTGTCCAGCTTTGATGTTGTCACGGTAGAACTTGTTGCTCTCTTCGACCGTGCTGAAGCCAGCGTACTGTCAAATAAAGAGCAAAATAGGCTTACTACACAATGGTCTTCCGGCACAGGTGGTCTTCCAGCACAGGTGGTCGCCAGGTAGGCCTACAGGTTGTTATGACGATCATATTATTACATCAAGATAGCGTCAACATCTACATAAGATAGCACCATTTAGAGATTGAACCACAATGCATTGCAAGCCCATTACCTGTCTGATGGTCCATGGCCTGTGTGTGTACATCGTGGCATAGGGACCGCGTGTGTGCGGGAAAGACCCCGGTATCTCCTCTTGCAGATGGGCTACGTCTCGTTTAGTGTACAACGGTTTAATCGTGATGCCCTGTTGAACAAAGTCAAATAAACAGAATAAACACGCAGGACAGATGACCCAAACAATGCTTCAGCTCACTCAACCACAATCAACAGAGTGCAGGCGTCCACAGATCTGTCCTTTCCTCACCTCAGGAGTGTGCCACGTCAGTCTCTCACTAGGGTCAGCGCCCTTTAACTCCTTCTTGGCCTTTGCGCTCCATTCCTCATGCAAAGGAAACCGATGAATGCTAGCAGCGCATCGGCAGACACAGCCCTGCCCAAAACATCACAGCCGTCAGATTGGATTTCATAATCTAAAGATAACTTCAATGAACATTTGCAGACGGTTATAAACTTCCAACAAAACAATTTGCCACTATAAACAACACATTATCAGGCATCTTCATAACCATTAATCATGAAACCATGGCAACAGAAGCTCAGGTATTCATTTCGCAGTTCTATAAGTAAATCGTTCCAGCTGCAAATTCCTTTCCAAGATATAACTAGCTACAAGAGAATATCAGCTTTTTCCTAAGGAGAACATCTGTTTGGGTTTCAACGTCACAAGTTATAACAGTGCTTTGCTTCACTTGACGATGTGCAAGCTGTAAAGTATTTGGCAATCTGCCTCTTTATAAGCAGAACGAGAAGCGCACAATATTGTGACAGAATAACATCATAAGCCAGACATTGATATCACGACAATACAGATTGGAATCTTATGCACAACACACAACAGGTAAATTACCTTCCGTAAGCGAAAAGTAGTATGCAGGAGAGTGTTAGCACGGTGCTGAATGCTGGCAAAACGAAACGCCATGACTGACACAAACGAACGCGAAAGAGCTGAAAATGGATGTGAAGCAAAACAAACAATAGTAATAATAGTAACAATTTATTAGAATTTCTACAGGTCCAGTGGCTCTTCAATCAGCCAGTACACATGGCTCAGAAAATTGCAGCATAGCCCTTTGCCACTTTCTCGAGCAAAACCAATTTTGTATGAATGGTAATGAATCTTGACACGAAATGCAACCCTTTCTGTACAATCAATCAATATTAATCATTTGAATGCAAAGTGAAGTCATCCACAAGATCACTGACTCAGAGCAGACCAAACAGGCGACTTCTCCAGTGAAATTACTAAAGACCGGTACAGTAAAACTGAATTAAATCACAATTAATGGCAAACTCTAAAGCCCAATTGAACATTACAAGAACAGCTGCAGAACAAAAATTTCTATTTCAGAAGAGATTACCAAGTGCCTTGAGTGCTGTCGAGAATTTAGAGCAGAAACATGAAAACACAGTTCTTGCTGTAACCCCACTGTTGCATCTGAGGTATGGAAACGGCACTGCATTGATGAGCCAGTTCTCCAATCGGTACACCATAAAAAATTTAAAACACATCTTACAGGCCTTCTAATGAAGCATGCACATGGAAGTTTGCTGAGCTTTGCCATTGAATAACACTTTGCATAAATAGAAATAAGCCCCTTGCTTAGGCATTATCGACAACATTTGAAGTCTGGAGTGTGATTGACTAACACAATCACTCAGCACAATGATCATCCAAGTAACACCTCATAGTCATACAATGTAATCGGAACGGGCACAAGCAACTGTCGTCGTCTGGGGGAGCTGTAAGAAAGAACACATGATCAATCTCCAGCAGGTGCAGAACAGAGGGCTCAGAATGATCCTTGGCTGTGACTACAGAACACCTGTCACCCAAATGCTGAACACCCTTGGGTGGCTGAGTGTCACATCCAGGATCCATTATCATCAGCTCTCCTTGATGCAAAGAGTCCAACATCGTGATGCACCTCCTCTGATAATTGACATGTTCCAACCTCCTTTCTCTTCCAAAACTCGATCTTTCTCCAGCAACAATTTCTATCTCAAGTCAAGCCATCGTCATTCCTTTCAGGCTGCTGGCGTCCGTCTGTGTAATGGTCTACCTTTGCATATGAAGACGGTTGCTTGCAGGACTGGGTTCGGCAAGATCATCAGAAAGTATCTGCAGTAGCATTAACATTCTATTATTACTAATGTTTGAAAAAAAAAAATGAAAAAAAGTATATTAGTAACATTTTTGTATCCATACATTGTAATACCATATTTGTATCTGCACCATGAAAAAAAGCTATTGGAAGCTTATTGGTTTATTCAGAATAAATGATGATGATGATGATGAACTGGTTGTTTACGGTATCTTCGAAGCCGAGAACATTTGCAGCTCAAACTATAAAGCTTGTACAGTTATGAAGTTGTTATTCAACAGAGAATAAGTGCAATCGATATCCTGTTTCATTTGCCACGTAAAAAACAGAATTGATGATTTCAAAGTGGCACATGGGCATTGGTCCATTGTCTTGCCGCTGTTGCTTGGCTTTGTCCAGTAAACTACTACGTTTAACCGCAGAAGAGCAAATGTTCAGTAAGTCATCTCAAAAAACGACTATCGTGAGTCTCTTGGACAACAGTTGAGCTTCTCTATGGGTGCCAATTGATAATTAACAGAGACGGCAATTGCTCTACTTGTATTGTCTATTAATCGGTTAACAAACAATTACTAGTTGACTGAGCTATCCGATTAATCAATACAGTCAAATCTGTATTAGTGGCCACCTCTATAGAGCAGCCACCTGTGTATAAAGGCCACTCTTCATACCTTCTATATAAATCAACCTGGACAGAAAGACTACCTGTCTATAAAGGCCACTTTTCTCAGGTCCCAAAAGTGACCGTCATAGACAGGTCTTAATGTACAAGAAAATCTGCCAAAGATGTGTATAGGCCTGTATTTTACACGTTCTTCAAACACCCCCGCCGTATGCTAAAGATCTAAAATATAACAAGGGACAATGAAAAATAGAAAATCAGCGTTGTGGGAAAAAAATACGCTGGATCGTAGCACCATGTCCATTTATTGCTGTCAGCTATTTCCATGGCAATCCGTTAACCTCAACTAATTTAAATTAATCTTTTACCATCACTATCCATGAAATCGCGCTAGTCTGTGTTTCAGCCCCGCTCCGGCGATCAACAACTGCAGCATCCAAAGTAACACCTCCACTGCGATGCCCAAACTGTTACTGCGTAGCGTAGTGTTCATTCTAATTTAGAAAAAGCTCCTTGCTTACAGAACTTTACATTCATAGCAACATAACTAATGTTGTTTGACACATGACCCTGCTTCTTCATAAATTAAGAATCCGCGTTGTTGCAGCCGCGAGAATTCTTTATCCTGAGTATGTTGGAAATCTTAGCAAGCCGCATGCAAACAGACTGCCCGCTGTAATCCTGACCTTCTAGCGATTTGCTTTTCAAACTGGCTTTGCAGATTAAAGTATGCGTCAAGAAAGAATTGACTTTCAGATCATACCAGTTTCATCATCGTGAGTTTAGAAAATGTAATGGTTTCACAATGATTGCTGGATTCGCTTGACAACAGCAACCAAACACAATCAGACGCGAGAACAAAATAACAATTGCTCACTTCTTTTGTCAATGTTTTGGCTTAGACTCGTAAAACAATGTTCAGTGAACAGTCTAGCAGTTGCTCTGCAAAGATCTTCTTCACCGTAGTTTACTCTGATACAAAGGACATCTGAAGACTCCATGGACAATCACACACATCTAGCAAGGCTTGAATTCAAAATTACTTAAATTATTTTGCTGCTCATGGACAGATGCTTGACTTGGAATTTACACATTTGTCAGCCCAGATTTCTATTTGCATACAGAATGATGATGTGGGTACTCTGCGACTGCTGTACGACCTTAATTTTTGTAATTACTTCTGCTGAGTTGCTATTGAGAGACGTCGACTCTGCGACAGTTCTTGGTTGCTGCTATCTTCGTCATGCACTTGCTCACGTGGCTGTTTGTTTACATCAGTTTTTCGTCAAGGCACGTGTTCGTTGCACTGCCTTGAGCGAAAACACTTCTCAGGTTATTCCTATTTCCTGACTATTTTGGCAGAGTCTTCGTTTTTCTGATCGCTATTCCCACAAAATTATTGTCGACCTGTCTCAGCTGACTGTTGTTTTCATGAGGCATGAACAACTGTAGTAGCAAGTAGCCGGGCCAACCAGCCAAGTAATGTCGCTCGCGTGTTGATACTGTACAACTTGCATATGATATAGTATACGTGTGTGGCTCTTTGTATTTACATATTAATTTGATATTAAAATATCGGTCGCTGCACTTGTTGCTATAAACATTTTCATTTTGGGAGACCTTCCTGTAAGTACCATCGCATTGTAGTGAGAAGCCATTTTCTAGGAATATAAATTTTCGTTGGTCATTAGATTTCCAATAACACTGGCCTGATTTTTGTATCGAGAAAGCTCAAATTTAGAAGGATTTGAGGTCAAGATATCAAGAAAGAGCCAGGAGCTTCCGGGGGCTTCGCCTCCTGGTCCACCACTAGGGCTCTGCTCTGGACTCGCTGGGGCCTTAAGGCAGGCCCCAGACCCCCAGCCAGAAAAGGAGGTGCTTCGCACCTCCCCTAATTGGGTTCCAATTTGAGATATACGTATTTAAAATCCTGTATCCGCCCCTGATTCTAACCTATTTAGCATCGATTGAACCTGTCTCCCGTTGGAACTTGGAGTTGGAAATTCGAAAATCGATGTTTTTTTAATCACCCTACTGGAGAGACATATCCAGAACACAACAAGAAGACTACAACAGCAGAGAATAGATTCAATTACATGTCTAAACTTACAGCGGACACCTTTTACAGAATCTACACTAGTGAGTTACTCACTCAATCAATGACTCCAACAATCACCCAACTGATCTGTCGTCCGCCATGTTGTCTGCGTAGAGTGGAGGCTACGTGTCCAATCGGCGAGGCTACGAAAGAGCAACTTTTTGTACGTTTTCAGTAATTATTGGAAAGGAAGCCATAATGATTAACGACTGTAATTCATGCTTCATACACGTAATTAATCTTTTTAAAAGTTATTGTTTACTAAATTCTTCAATTATGTTACATCCATTGCGCATCAGTAAACTTTTGGCGAGGCGCTGCAATATTTAGTGGACGATTCCAGTCAGCTCATTGCTCTTAAAATCCTATTAGAGTAAATTTATTCTTATTAAATCGTGTATTGCACATGTGTTGTTCTGTCTGCTAAACCCGCTTAGAGGTCTAGCCGCCTGGTGTTATTTATTTGAATATTGTAAGACCATTCGCAGCCAGCTAATTTTAGCCCATTTGCAACCGCTGGTTCTATCGTCCAAGCATTTTCAAACCCACAAGTGTAGCCTTCATTTCGGCCGGGTCTGTATGCTTCAATGTTGTTGGTAGTAGCATCGATGGTAGGCATGAATGGCTGTTCAATTTGTACAGTATACCATACAGTTCTTCGTCAGTCAAAGAACCGCTCTACAGACTTCGGTCTTGCATCAAACGGTTGAAATTATCCGACAACAGAAATGACGTCATATGATAATTCACTATTTATATCGCAAAATTTTAAAATAATTATTAGTTCAGTTCAATTCCAGCTTCAAGATCATTTTACAGAAAGGCTTCGAATTTAATTATCAAATGAATAAACTCTACTAAGTCGACGACTAATTTCCTCCATTCTTCCAAGACCTGCCAGATCGAGTGATGAGTGACGAGTAAGTGTTTATCGTGTTTTGCCAAAAGGTTTATCGATGTGTTTGACAAACAAACCGCAAATTGTCGGATGGTCCTGCTTGCCTTGCATGAATAATTCAAAGGGCTGAAATTTAGACAACGTGCTCAGTTGTGCGAATCGGGTTGCCAGTGGAGTCACAGCACGACTCACAGTGTGTTTACAACGGTCTGCTACAGGTCCGGAAAGAAGTGCTTGCTGTGGAGTGGAACGACATCATGTTGGCCAGTATTATTGTGATTACACTCGCAGCTGGCGCCTTGTCTGTCTGGTCGGTGTTCATCTACCCGCGAATGCAACCACGAGGAGGGAGCAACAGGATTCTGATATTTACCCAAGGCGAATGCTCGCTCTCACTCCTGCGATGAATGAACACTCGATTGCGATGCATTATAACCACATCGAAAGGAGAAGGCGAGGTCGAATCTAGGTGCCTTAATCGGAACACTTGCCACGTTTGGTTTGAACTAGCAAATCGTAGCTATAGAGGAAGAATCAATCGACAGATGCAGCTGGAATCAAATTGAGTCAATCGGACATGTAGCAATGATAAACGAACGACAATGATTTCGTAGAACAACATGATTTGCCTTGTCGTGATTGACTCCTTTGTTGTTTTTGCGCGTTAAGACATGCGCTTTGTTCATCATCATCATCATCATTTATTCAGAGCCTGATTAGCCATCAGGCTATTTTACACAGGGCTGATACATGAAAAATAGAACTAATATTTATAAGCTGTTGTCAGCCAGAAATCTGGAGAGAGAGTGTGTCCTCCTTGGAGTGTTTTCTTTTTTTACAATTTCTTATCAGACGTACTCGTAGCATGTAGTACTTTAGGTGTCCATGCGTGGAACAAGAGAGATGTGTTGTTCTTGCTGGAATGCGGAAAGTGGTTTATGATTGGTCACTTTATGCGGCGACCCAGAGTGTCCAAGTCACTGACCCATCACATTCAACGGGAGGTCCAGTGCGCAGCCCATTGGCCTAAAGACATGTTCACTTGTCCTCAGTGCCCTACGCGGACTCTATGACAGTCACGTGATCGAAACTGTATAGCGTTAATATGGTTCAAATGCGTGAACTATTTTTATGACATCATGAACAATTTGAAGCATGCACCAAATGGCATGGAACAGAGTGTCGCTGCCCTCGTGGCGATGACCTGCAAATCTGAACAAGTTGTGTCATCTGGTGCAGCCATTAGTCAAACCGAATCAAGTCTGAAATATTACTACTAGATAGGATAGGAACGTGCAATGCTATCGCGCTTGTCGGCTGTTTTGCGTGGAATTTGGTTACTGTTGCGTTGCCTGCTGCCTTGACTCTGGAAGCTTGAGACTGTACATGTGCGACAGCAGCCTTGTTGGTTCTAGATTGATGTCTAGAGATTTGAGCCTTTTATGGTCTTTATTTAAATTGGTGATATAATACTTGTTAAGTTTGCTGTTGAGGCTTTCTCTGTTACATTTTATTCAGACAGACAGCTGTGCCGTGTTTGACGAAGACAACAAACACAATCTCGCTGAAATCATTGTCGTGGTTGCTTCTGCAATGTCTGTATATATTGCACTATTGCACTCCCGAATATAAATTACAGTTAATCGCACGGCATCAGCCAGGATAAAAGGCATTTCTAAGTTATGAAGGAGACAGTTGGTCATTGCTCGTGTTTTGTTTTGCAACGAAGTTACAGCAGCAGAGTCAACGGCCGCACACAGGGAGCGCACGTGCTCCTTGTTGACGCATGCGTGAATGGGTTCGCCATTTGGAGTAGCAGTAGGACATGATGGAATTTAGGCTAAGTAGCCTACACACCATAAGCACTGATGCGCATGCGTTTAAATACTGTGTGCGCATCTGAAGTCCTTCTGTCAGAGACACTGTCGGCCTGCTGGGGTTGCCTAGACAACGTGTTCTTCTCTCTTCCGCCTGAAGTTGATTATGATGACTCGACCAATCAGATCGCACACCTCCAGGACCGTGAGGATGCTGGCGCCCAGGAACAGACCCACTTGCCCTCCGATGTCCCCTGTAGAAACGAAGAAAGAGGACTGGTGATCAACTGGCAGTTCCCTCCTATCCAATCACAGCTCAGGTGGGGTGTGCTGCATCCTCACTCACCGAACAGGCTTTCTTCGTCGTAAGCCGGCACTTGTTGGATGACTTGCGTGCTCATCTCCTCGAAGTAAACATCCAGTTCAAGAAGATTATCCCTGCACAAAGAAAATGGAGAATCGAGTAGAATACTCAAAGCAAAACGAACATCTATTGTGAAGTGCTAACAAATCACTAGAAAAGTAACACATTATTGCACAGTGCCTGCGTTGGGTGCTGTTATACGGCCTTGTTTACCTTAGGAAGTGTCGCATTCTATCCTTGTCGATGTGCTTGAGTTTGGCCAGCGCCTCTGAGAAGTGTTTTGCGGGCATCTGCGCGTAGGAGAGCTGCTGTTGGTACTTGGTCATTTCACAGGGGACTGGACAGGAGCAGTGGTCTGTCTCGTTCATGAACGTGGCTGCAGAGAGAAGAGAGGCGGTTACACAATGATAAATATTGCAATCAGGGTTGAGCAGAGGTCGCTGTTGCTCACACATTGCTGGCTTGACGCAATCCCTCATCTGCTGCGGCATGCATAAGGACGTCTTTCCCTCGTGCTGAAACGAGCGGCATTTGCACTTTCTCACAATGTAGTCTGCGCGGCATTTAAGAATGCAAGCAGCCTTCGTGTAGGACATGTAGCCGTCGACTTTCGATTCTTGACACGCTGTTTGCCAAGGACTGGGAAGATTAATCACCTGTAAGCAACCAAGCGCAATGCATGGTCCATGCAGTTGAACTTAGATCCAAAACTTATAATATCTGAAGCCTGAGAAACTGATAATATGAGTTATCATAATCATGTCAACGTGATGTTATCAGCAACTCTGAAGCAAAGGAGCTTGAAACTTGATGTTATGTTTTTGCGTTCAGCACATAATTATGCTTTAGAGGCGACGCGAGTGACACCGCAGTGTAGTTTCCATACCCACCTTGGTCTTCTTGACCCCGCAGAATGTGTGCATTCCGGGGTGGATGGCGAACCCCAATTCGTTGATCAAAGGGGGTTCGTTCTGGTCGTGCAGCATGACTTTGAAGCCGGATGAGTCCCTGAAGACGCCGTAGTATTGATCCTGCTGCACGTTCAACTCCAGTTTGAGGCCGTAGTCGACGCCTGCGCGATGGACCTTGAGCAGCGGATGTTGCTCCTTCCCTGAGTTGAACGTATAGCAGAGACCAAACTCAGTCAACACGGTCGTGAAATTCATTGGCCCGCACTTCTGAGCCTTCCAATGGCATTTCTTGATCATGTGACTAATGCGGTGCCCATGCTTCTTCACGAACTCACGGAAATCGAAGTCCTTGTCCAGCGGTGCCATTCTTCGTTTCTCTGCATCACGCATGCGTATAATTTCATTTCTAAAATGATACCTTTTCTGTTCGTTGGTGAGTTTCTGAAGCGATCTGTAGTCTCGAATGTTCATTGGGTATGACCCAGCCGAGAAGAGCGTGTCTTGGTGAGCTCGGATGGCGCTGTCGTTGGCAGCCAAGATGGACACGACCTGTTCGCCGACCGTCCCATTGATGAGATAGAATGGAAATAGATTGAAGTTGCAGAGCGTGACGGCAGGAAAGACGATCTCTCCCTGGTATTCTGCGTTGATGATGGTAGTGATTGGACGGCGGAAGAACTTGCGGATGCTCCTCTGCGACTGAATCACCAAGGCGCTGATGGCCAGAATCAAAATGACCAACCACACAAGCCGCCGAAGCCAGGCACCCTTCTCGAACACAAAGCGAAAGCCATGCAGAGTGAACGTCTGCAAGAACATACACCACAGCCCTTTGTATTCGCCGTCGCCAGGACGACCATCCCGCGCTTTCGCCGCTGACGTCAACGAAGTGCGATTCCTCTTCCTGCTTCCGATGCTCTGCGATCTATTTGCTGTTAGTTCATATAGGAAGCGAACGAGCATTAATTTGCTATGGAAATCAATCTTCGCCCGTCCTGTCCTCGCGGCATCTCTAGCGCCCTTCTCCTCCGCAGCCGCTGGCTCGCAGACATCGCGGCCGCTTTCAATGCGCTCTCCCTCGGCTATCTTGACCGACTTACAGTCGCCTTGACAACGATACCGCGCAACGAGGTATTCAATAGCAATCGTTGTTCAGTCCTTCTTCTGCCATGCGCGGATGGACCGTGTTGATGTTGAAAGCAGCAATCTCACTCTCTGCTTGTGTGCTATTGTTTGCGCGATCATGTGACCTCCTTGTTGATCTCGTTTGCAGGTTGCAACGAGATGGAGAATCTGCTGGTGGATTGGGTAAGAGCCATGACTAGCCGTCGAGGCCAGCCTCCAGATCGAACGCAGCAGCTGCATGTGATTGCAGTGGGCCTTTGATCGAGAGACACAGGTGCATAATGACATCATAGCATCATGCCTTTGTCAACAACAGCAATGTATAGCCCATCCTGACGTGTTTATGTTCAAGCCTTGAGACTGCTGATCAGTGGGCAGAATAATTCCTTGGACATTTGGAATGGAAATCTATCCAGACAGACGCCGTTCACATCACCATGGTGACGCGCTTACACGATAAACACAATGCAATGTTATGTCCATCACCTTATCACTCATTGGTCGTGCGTGAGGCCTGGTATTCAGTATTTCTTTCGCATGAGACGGGGGTCGGTGTGCTATAAACATGGTCAGATTAAAGTGTAGATTTATATGCTTAACCAAGCAGAGACGTGTGATGCCAAGGCGTGTCTGTTGGCCGTGCGATCGTTTGATCTGATTTGCATTTGTACAATGGCCGGCTTGAATGGTCGATGCACGGTTGTAATTGGATGTGGATCGGTCGGCTGTGGGACACCTGTTCGCTGCACGCCAGAGACGGGTTGAATTTTCGCAAACAGTCGCCTCAATTGAAATGCTCACTGCCGCCCGTGTCGCTAAGGATACCAGGGGACATCCGTCGCTGCAGAATCAAGAGCACTTCTGGGTGCTGCTGAATATTTACACTGGAGATTACAGCAGGCACCGTGTGTCAGGCCATACTGCCATCGGAGTGCAACGTCCGCCTCGTTTCTCCTAATTGACGTCATTGGCCACTGAGGATCGGCCGTCTTCTGGGTTAAATTTTCAAAGGCCTTCGCTGCCGTAAACACTTCATGGAGCACTGAGTTGGACTTTGCTGCCAGCCCACAGAGCACTCAGACGTGAAGTCCAGCGGCGTCTGCGATGGGAGCGTGCCTTGGCAAGGGCGAAGAGAGTCACGGCAGCAGGAAGGACGCCACCGTAGTAAGTAGACAGAAGGACCTCGCTCACTGATGTTGCTTAGTTAGGCTACACCGCGGTAGGTTGACGGCCAAAGATACTATCGANAACGTCCGCCTCGTTTCTCCTAATTGACGTCATTGGCCACTGAGGATCGGCAGTCTTCTGGGTTAAATTTTCAAAGGCCTTCGCTGCCGTAAACACTTCATGGAGCACTGAGTTGGACTTTGCTGCCAGCCCACAGAGCACTCAGACGTTAAGTCCAGCGGCGTCTGCGATGGGAGCGTGCCTTGGCAAGGGCGAAGAGAGTCATGGCAGCAGGAAGGACGCCACCGTAGTAAGTAGACAGAAGTACCTCGCTCACTGATGTTGCTTAGTTAGGCTACACCGCGGTAGGTTGACGGCCAAAGATACTATCGAGAGAAGTGCCTTGGTATTACGCGAGTGCGGCAAACAGGTCGTGTATAATTCGCCACTTGGGTTTAATGCATGCAACAGGTGCTTCCAGGGCTGGCAGGATTGTGATCGAGGCTGATACTTAACACACATCACAGGATGCTAATGCGCTGTTGTCATGCGCCAGCTGTAGCATGGTCTCTGTTTGATTCATTCAGGAGAGTATCCGACATGGGTCACATGATGTCAGAGAGGAGACGGCAGCTCAATCTCAGTCGAAAGACGGCGCCGAAGAACAGATGCGCGAGAGAGCGGCTGTAACCAATGGCGATCCGTTGCATAGCGACGATATCGAGATCAATCTCGTAACGGAAGACGACGAGGACGAGGCTACCAGGAGCCAGGCGTTGAGAGACTACTCTAACCAACTAGTGGGCTCCATCTTGTCCGATGTGATCGAGACTGAAGCACGAAGGACTTGACGGTGCTGCTGGG
>OFHS01000817.1:0-34703 GCA_900245855.1 Calvadosia cruxmelitensis
CAACGCGACACAAATCAATATGACGTAGTTGTCCACTTCATAACGATGATCAATCTGATCGCCAACAGAAGCTACTACCTTCGTCACTCCAAGAAGAAAGGACGATACGAGAAATTGTTTTTTGCTTAAATGGAGCACAATCAACTCCATTATTGACAGTATCGTCATTGTTGGTACTTCATCAAAAAGCAGATAAATTTTGTGATCCCAATAATGTTTACGGTCTGTCTTTGTGAAGTATATTCGCCAGTATCGGTATCACCATTAACAATTTTTCATCAATATTAGAGTGCATTTTTATGCCATATTGATTCAAGAAGGGAAAGTTTTCATTTGTTATACTCATTAATTGTGTGCCCTTGTTCTGTTTCCGGATGACTGACAATTGGAGAAGCTAGGTGTCACATGATGAACCTTGTGAATTCGTCATTACATACATCCCTTGTAATTATTTTCTTTGCAATAAAAAAAGAAGTGCTAAGTTTCTTGTTTTGCATTGTTGATTTTGTCCAATGCAGTGAAACCTGTTTATAATGGTCACCTTTGGGATGTAGCGAAGTGGCCTTTATAGACAGGTGGCCTTTCTGTCCAGGTTGATTCCTATAGAAAGTGTCATTTTGGGGTTATGAAGAGTGGCCTTTATACACAAGTGGCTGCTCTATAGAGGTGGCCACTAATACAGGTTTGACTGTATCAGTTAAATTTGAGCGGTCACAAGGGTACATTAATTGGCAGTCATCTTAATTGTTGAGATCAAATGTTCTTTTGACATTTCAAAATGGTTATCAAGCTGTTTTGTCTGATTTTAGATGCTCCCATCTTGATCAAGGTTTATATTGTTTTGCTAAACTTTGCAATTTGATTAGTCTTGCTATAATTGGTATATTTCATAATATGCAAAAGTACTTGAGTCCAAATTAAATATTGCATATCATTTGCCCTTTAAGATTGTGTTAGATTGTCGACAGGAGCATGTAATTATGTTGTTGGAAGCTGCCACTCATTTGAGCTACCACAATGCTTATTTTGTTTCATATCTTTAATTCCGCATTATTAATCCAGCCGTTTTTTAATCCGACCAAACGAGATTTCTGGATGTGATCATATTTAAAACGGAGTGAAATAATGCTGATGTTGATATTGTTCTTCATTTTTCTTTTGCAGGATTTCCTCTCGCTATGGCTACAGATTTCCAAAAGGCTCTGGCAAGGAAGTCGTGTCTGACTTGGTTGTTGGCCGATCGGCATCTTCAAATAACTCTTTTTCTGAAATGGAGATGATGTCATTGGCCATCTGGAAGAGGATTCTGAGGCTGGATGAAGTCTCCAATCTTTATTATTCTGGTCAGTGAGCCAATCTTTGTACTCCAGTGCAGTTTTTGAGTGGAATTTGCTAGTGCGAGATGAATTGAAATGTTACTGTGTGATGGTGCAATGGCAGCGCTGCATCTTTAACCTCGTTCTTTGACCAGTTTCATTCCTTCTCTTTCATCTATGTTGACCGTGGGATAGGGTCACTGTTGCGCCATTAGCATTTTTCATTTCAATGTGGTTCATCTTCATCGCATGGTCTGCTGCTCTAGCACAGTCTTTTCTAACTGCACGTTGACTTGTATGACATCACTTCCATTCATGATCTCATATACGGGTCACTGTTTGCCAATGACGCATTTGTCATCATTACTCTTGAATTGTTAACCAATTTGAAAATGGAAAGATACTTCAGGAAATTAATTAAATTATTTAATTATTAATTTACAATTGGGACGTTTGTATAATCAGCTGACAGCATTCAATTTCAAAGGGAAAACTTGTTAATTAACACTAGTTATGATGTTAAACATTCATCTGTCCTTCTTTAAGTCAATGGCTGTGAGATGTTTCAAATGAAGCACTTATGTCAACTTCTCCATCGCATTGCAATCTGACCTGGACAGCGTAATTCAATGAGCAACTCAAGGCCAAGTAGCACTGACCTCTCACAGTTGCAAAGATTTCCCTCCAGATTGATAAAAAAGTTTCTGATATGATTAAGCAGTGATCGGTTTTGATGGGTAAAACCTTCCCGTAATTTTGTAATAACACAAACATACATTCAACAAAAGTCAAGACGATGCATCACGTAAACTGTCAGTTTAAAGATCAAGACAATTCAAGCGATGAAACTGTTCACTTTGACGCGAAGAAAAATGGCTGAGATCTAAACAAAACAGCAATCACTCCTTTTATTTACAAATCACTTTGTATTTTCGTAAGACATCACAGCTTGGCATATTTTGATTTTCAGTTCAGCCATTGTCATGTCTTAGCCACAGACAAACAACCACAGCATTTTCAGTTTCTCAGTTTTAATCAGTTAGTGATCACACGGCCCATGCAACAAGTTCAAAGGCCGTTCCTTGATTGCGTTATTCATAGTTAGGAACAAAAACAGCAGGCGCTCACTGAATACAGACGTGCTAATAGGGTCCCTTCAACCAAATAATTTGCAATTTCTTTTTATGATCATTCCATGATTGGTTAATAAATAGATGATTTAGTGCAGCCAGAATGAAGTGTTCCTTTGTCGTAACATAACATTCATGTAATGAGTTGATGTCAAGTATCTGTTGACATCAACTCACGTGACACACGAATCCAGAAAAGCCATTTCCAGCAATAATTCCAAGTTGGCTCAGCTTTTGATTAATTGTACTTTGTCTTTCGTTTAGAAATGGGTGGATGTAGGCTTGACTGGATTGAGTTTGGTGGGAATTGTTATCAGTTCAATTTGGCCTCAGCATCTTGGTACACGGCACAGAGAAGTTGTCAATCTCAACAGAGCACATTAGCAAGCATTTCTAGCAGTGTGCAGCAAGCGTTTGTGCATTTGAACACTGGAAAGTACGGACTCAACAGCGTGACATGGATTGGTAGGTTGAGTTGAACGTAATCACGGCTGCATTCATTTATGCACAATGTTTGTGCTTATATTTCCAGTCATTGTTGTACTGTTTGCTGCGCATGGCTAAATGGACCCATGACTATGAGATGTGCGTCAAATGAGTTAGTCGTGTTTTTACGTTATGTTCTGTAATTCTGTTGATGTGTGCATTGCAGGATTGAATTCACGGCACAAGAATCACATGTATAACTGGACAGATGGAAGCCCAGTATTGTTCACCAATTGGGCCAAAAATGAGCCAAACAATTACGGATCCAAACGGGAGGACTGCACCGTGATATGGGCCAATGGACGGTGGAATGACGAGATGTGCTGGACACGACAGGCATACGCTTGCATTAAGCCCAAAGGTAGTAATGCTCTCGGTCATGTTGACTTGTTGGCAGAAGTAATCGAGAAGAAAATAGACCGCAACAGAAGTGGGCTTGACAGGTTAATCATGCGTTGCTTCCCGTCCTTTTTGCATGCAATCCTGGCTGCCTTAGCGTTGTAACAAATGGTGATATCCATCTCAGAAGGCATTCATGTAGGAGCATTTTAAAAGTCGATTAATGCTATGATGCTGTTATGTCATATTAATAAATGCATGATAGGGAGATACCATGACTGAATTGAGCATCCGTCTCATGAAAGCACCTCTCCTGTTTGCCTATCAGAGGCAACTTTATAAAGCTGAATGAACTGCGCAAGTTGTGTTTCCCTCGCTGTCAGCTCATCAGTTCATCCTTCTCTTATTCCAGGACTGGTGCCATTTGGAAAGCAAGTTCCAGGTAATGCCACTGTGTGTCCATCGATGCAATTGAAACTGCTATAAAATATCAAGGTCACTGATCACAGCATGCCACAGTTCAATACTTTACTAATTGACTAGATGGTCCAATCCGCTATGCAGCTTCAGCCAGTGCCATATGCTGCACATTGTACCTTGCATCCTCAGCTCAGGTCTACTCTGTGGCTCAGGTACAGTTCCCATTCCCAAGAGACTAACGTCAATCCTTTGAATTCGTCAAGGCAACCATATCGAGTTCTAGGTGCACTGCAATAATTTCATCAAAATTGAAGAATGGCAAAACTAAACAACTTTGTCTGATTTTACACCAATGTGCGCTAATCAACTTGGACCTGGTTCGAATGTTGACACTAGGCAGCTTGTTTCAAAATCGTTTGGATAACCAACGCCCACGTTCTCCTCAGAGCTAGTCAATCCCACAGTTGCCAATTACCGAGTGCCGCAATTTGAACAGAAAAACCTGCATAGATACAAACAAACAGACAGACGCTTATGAAATTTAAATTAAGATGTTTCCGATGCAAAATTATGCGTATATCATATTTACAACAATCTGATCTGAATCTGCCCATTTCTCTTTTGCCTGAAGTCCAGAAGTAGTTCCAGCAACCAATTAAGGCAGAGTGGTACATGCCACAAATGCAACCAACTCCATTGTTTAGGAAACCTCTTCCTGAGTCAACGGATTAAGATCTCTTTGTTTTGCTCAATACCTGCCAACCAGAAGCACTATATATTGTTAGGCAAGGATGCTTTGCGCGCACCGATGGCAGTTGAGATGTGATGCCTTTTCAAGTAGTAAGCTGTGATGTTCACTTGCTTGCAGATACTCACAAAGTGGTTCTAAATCAATACAGAAGGATGGTCGTTGGATGTCCGTTGGGAACAAAGATCCAGATTGACTACGCCATGTTTGGAAATGAATACCAGAACTGTTCCGCTGCCAATGCATTAGAAACCTTGAGGAAAGAATGCGACAAACAGGCATCAGAGTTCTCCTGCTCCATGTACTCAGGCAGCATTGTCTTTGGTAACCCATGCCCAGGGATTCGCAAGAGCTTGACTGTCAACTACACATGCGTTGAAGGTTTGTGTACTTATCATGCTGCTGTCCCCTATCCTTGTCCCCTTGCTAACTGATTGGTAAAAAGGGTGGCGGTTGTGCGTTCTCACTTTGTTTCATTTTACACTGACAGATTCAAAGCGGACGACGGAGGGCTGCCCTGACGGATGGGTGACACTACCGCAACAGAGCACATGCTACAAGGTCTTCTTTTTGAAGAAAGACTGGGAAGGAGCCTCTGGATTCTGCAAGGCATTTGGCAACAGTGGCAACCTCATCTCTATCAATTCAACGTGCGTGCATCTTGCTACGAGTAGCAACNCGAAAATTACTTTTTAGGAAAAGTACTCATTACCATTTAAAAGTAATTAATTACGTTACTAATTACTTTCCTGAGAAAAGTAATTAATTACCTCTAAAATTACTTCTAAAGTAACGTGTAACGGGTTACTTTTGTAACGAGTATTTACAACACTGGTTAACAGAGATGTTACACTGTATGAGGTTGCCATAGAAACCAACATGCTGATCTGAGCTCTATCTATTTGCTAAATCATGTGTTTCTGCCATATCCATTCAAAGTGCTTTTGCTATTTCAGCTGGGAAATCCAGGCCGACTAATCCAACAACAACAGGTAATATGTTTATGGTCGGTTTGTTCTGCCCCATGCCTCCGGTTAAGGGTTGTACACATGTGCTCTTCATTGACTGACAATGTTCATAATGGCGCCATCATTACCTGTTCGGTTTCAGTGCAGTTGTTGCTTTTGTTATGGGGCATTCCCTTCAACATAGGCATCCCCTTCCTTCTTAAAGTGCATGGGCTCTCATTCATCTGTTTTTCTTTTGTCAGTTGCCAAGGGCAATTGTGCATCTGGATGGGCTAAGTACAAAGGCTACTGCTACCACTTCCACAATGACAGGTAAGCTGCCTCATGGTGCTTTCGTAATATCAATGACACTTAGTCATTGCCTTTTTCTATTTCTTATTCAACAATATCTCATGTCCTAAGCTACTAATGAGCAGGGCTGTAAATACTCACTACAAAAGTAACGCGTTACTCGTACTCACTACATTTTCAGTTATTTTGACTGGTGATTAATTACTTTTTCTTAAAAAGTAATGGATTGGTAATTAATTACTTTCTTGAGTAACGCACTATTTCTTCAAAACAGCTAATTACAAATTACTATTGGGGATAATTTTGTTGCCTTAGACCTGCGTTAGTCATGGCTATTCCAAGGCAAGAAGATCAGATCACGCGTCTTCGTTGTCAGATTACTCTCGTTGAGTTTCTTTTGGCTTTCTGAGCTGCAATCTGAACGCTGAAGCTCTATTGAATGTCGTTGACCTCGACTTACAAACCAACCGCGATGAGGATAGCTCGTTGCAGAAGAACTTTTATATCTAACCGGCCTTCATTGTTGCCCTCCCAGGAATCCAGGATTACTTGGACGTGATTGAATTTCTTAGCGAAAAAATAATTCCACTTAGCAGCAACCTTTCTCAAAGGTTCCCCAAATAAGCACTGTTCATGTGTTTTGACTCGTGAGCTGTTGAACTGGCGAAGGTCTACAAAGAAGTCGGAAACTTGCTATACTTATATAACGGAAAGCAAAACTCGGTAACAGAATTTTGGCTTCAAAAGCAGTTAGCAGTCTAGTAACAAGTTGCAATTGTGATTATAGTAAAGACCCATTTTGTTGTGACTTTTTTACAGAAAAAGTAATTAGTAATTTGATTGCAAATTACTTTTAATTTGAAGTAATTTTTTGCTAGTAGTTGATTACTTTTTATTTCAAGTAATTTACACCAGGAATTAATTACTTTCCAATCCAAGTAATTTTGGTAGTAATTAAGTACTGATGTATGAGTAATTTTACAGCCCTGCTAATGAGTTTCAGTAAATAACTGTCCTTGTGCTTGCTTTTGCCAGAATAGGACGTCTGTCTTTCTTGGCAGGGATGGGGCTTAACTAGCTACTTGAAAAGCCACTTTTTCTGATAACTTTACAAGTAACTGGTTACTTTTCATGAAGTGGAACTTGTAACTGTAACTAGTTACATTTTTTCAATATGCATGTATGTGTAACTTTTACAAGCTACCTTTTGTAAAATTAAATTTAAAATTAAGTTACTTTTTTAGGTTTCAACTCAATTTAAATGAATTTCCAACTCAAAGGTGTTTCTAATGGTTCAATTTTCTGGAACATAATTCTTAACAATCAAAAATCATGTCTTGCGCTTCCAAACAACAGCCAACATAAAATGACCCTTGCGGAACTTTTTCTTTTGATCGTACAATTTTGAAAAGGAGCTTTATAACTAACTGTAACCAGTAACTTTAGAATGCTATTTTTAGGATGAGTAACTTTTCAAAGTAACTTTCCTTCTTAAACAAGTTTAACCCCATCTAGTTGTTCTTAAAAAGTAACTGATCAAACCCTGTTTGTTGGTTGAAATTTCCTTGCTGTCGGTTTGCCTACTGCAGATCTAGAGAGCCAAACAGTTGAAATAAGGGGTGATATTAGGGGTTATTTAAGTTCATGGTAATGCACAAATGATTTAGGCTTTGTCATTTTCAAGACTATTGGAATGCTGATATGAAGGAAGAAAGAGACTAATTTATTTTGAATTGAATTTTAATGTAAGTGTCATTGAAAATACACTAGGAAGGTAACTGTTGCGGTGAGCTCAAAATGACATTCAATATGTTTCAGGAGCAAACTCCTGTCTGTTGTTGGCAAGAAATGTTTGTTAAGCATTGGCGTGTTTCCAAGTTTGCGAATTTCATGTTCTATTCTAAGTGTTTTCCCAACACACGTAAAACTTCTTGCCATGTTGTTACCTTCATATTTTCATTTGTTTTCCTATATCTAATTATGCTATTTATAGATATATTATAAATTGTTAATTGTTTTATATCAGATCTATGTGAAAAGGTCCGTGCTTATCAGATTGCTGAATGTATTAAATATGATGATGATGATGATGATGCTCATTTTAGGACTATTGATCTCTGTTAACCGTATGCCCATAAGAAGGCATGCTTCTTATTCTCAAGAAATAGTCGAAAAAGTAATGCCAAAAGGAAGTCAATGCTGTTGCACGATGTATATATTTGTGTTGTATTTCAGCATGACGTGGCTCGATGCAAGGGAAAAGTGTCGCTCTGAGGGATCATCCACTGATCTTGTGTCAATCTGGAGCCAAGTAGAGAATGACTTTGTGTTTGGTCTCTTGATGAATTCATCCGCTTCTGAAATATGGATGGGATTGACTGACAAGGGCATCTTCAAAGGTAGCTATGACAACCACCTTGACCAGGCTCACTGGATCGACCTTACTATATGCCATCCAATTGACTGACTGACTGACTGATTGATTGATTGATTGATTGATTGATTGATTGATTGATTGATTGATTGATTGATTGATTGATTGATTTCATATTATGCCAGGTCAATTCTGGAGTGATTCATCTCCTGTGTCGTTTACGAGATGGGATGCTTCTGAACCAAACAGCTATTTGAATCAGCTCGTTTGTGGCGTTATGAATAACAACGGCTACTGGCGGGATGAGGATTGCACGCTGAAGAGCCCTTTCTTCTGCAAGAGTGTTCCAGGTGTGTGCCCTTGTAGCAACAACTTTCAAGCTTCTCTAAGGCTGTTGGGGTGCTTTCTGACATGGGTCCTGGTAGTCCTGTACCTTCTTTATAATGCCTATTCACTATTACAAATGATAGCTTACTATTTTGCAGTAGTTGCTGCACGAGAAACCAACGGCAGCATTCTCAAGCTAGAAATCACTCTGCCGATTGTAATTCTGTTTAACGCATGGTCTATGCTGCTTTTTGAGAGCACCAACTCTTTTTGCTGCATCTTGACTTTAGATGCAATCTTCACTCCAACGACATTGCCACCCTCCACGCCCTCCACAGCAACCCAAGGTATGGTTGGTGAGCAAGGTCACTCCTACCAGACTGCAGTGCATGTGTGCATCCGATCTGAACATGCCTTCGCTTTCGTTTTGCGATAGATCCAACAATTTGTTTGAAGAATTACAAACATTGGCGTGGCAACGGAATGTGCTATTACTTTGGGAATGTTTCTGATGCAAGAGACTGGCACCAAGCCAAGGCAGCCTGCTTGAAAGATGGCGGAAGCTTGACTAGCATCAGAGACAAGAACGAGCAGCTGTTCTTGCAGAACGAATTAAGCAGGTATCATTCATTGCATTTATGATGAACACTCAGTTCAGTATTTATTGATTTGACTAGTTAATATTTTTGACTTCTAGTAAGGGAGTTAGGTAGATAGCTGTTTTGTGCCCGTGGCCTCAAGCTTCATAGATGCTTCAATGTCTGTGAGCACAGAGCATTTGCTTAATTGTTAGCAATCAATAACCTGTCTCTGGTTTAAAGGAATTGAAATTCAAAACTTCATTATCCTTGGGAGTTGAATAATCCCCTCTAAAAATCTCCGTGTCGATAAATACACTATAAAGCCGACTAATACCACCGATGAAAATATATGTACACCATAATGTGCAAAGATGCAAAGATAAGATACGAATAGTCAATATAAAAGCCTCAAATTAGAAAGAACTGCGGATTGATAAGAACACACGTCCGGCTCCAGTGGGAGGCAGCCCGAACCTCTTTCGTGAATTTTACACGGTGTTTGTATTGTATATCTTTTGTGTTTGCCAGGCGGAGCATATCAAGAAGCTGGATTGGTCTGAGCGATCTTGGGACTGAAAGTGGCTTTGAATGGACGGATGGCACTCCAGCGACCTACATGAACTTTGAAGATGGACAGCCTGATGACTGGCACAACATGGAGGATTGCGTTGAGATGAGATATGGAGGAGAATGGAATGACAAAGTGTGCTCCATCAAATTCCCCTTTGTCTGCAAGCGCAACAACAGTAAGATATACGCCACATTCATCGGCCGCTGTCGTGATCATGAGCACTAGTGACGATCGATTGATGAAATCATCTTTCTCATTTCAGACACAGTCATCGTCCCAACTACAGTCATTGCAACCATGGAGCCTGGTAAGTAGTGACATGAACATTGGGGCTCACCATGGTGCTGACTGTCTTCAAAGCTGCTTCCCATTTGGGGAATGCTGCATTTTATTGGCAAAAATAATAACACGCTGGCGGAAATTGTCTGCTGGTCTTTTCTGTTTTCATACTTTGATGAAAATATGCTTCTTTGAATAACGAAAGACTGCAATGAGTGGATTTCTGAAATCTCAATTGCTTATTTCGGCTGTAATCTGGGCCATAAATTGCAAGTGCGGATGGCAGTTGGGTCTGTGCTGTTGGTCTTTTACCATGCGAGAAGCACTGAATTCAATCTCACATTATTAGGCACAGTCAAAAGTTAAGAAATCTGAAAGTCAATCAAACATCAAAACAGTAAAAGGGGCACACTAATCAACCTTGGCAATGTAATAATAATAATATAGATGGTCTTTGCAAAGTGCCGTTCTCCTTCTCATAAATCTGCATGTCAATACTCAACTTAATTGATAGCAGAAGAAGAAAAAACAGATGGCAGCTTGACAGCAGGGATTGGACTGAGGCAATTGAATGTGCCCTTTCCAAGACAGTGGAGGATTAACAGAAATGCAATAGAATAGCATCAGTTCTGCTTCCTTTTAATGAAGCCGTTCTGGGGCGATCTGTTACAAGGCATCCCTTGTCAGTGTTGGAGAGATGGCTGCCCCCTGCCCCTTGCATAAGGTCATAAGGTCACATTACCATATTTAGTTTTGACTTGCGACATTGATAATACAAATGTATCACAATAAGAACCTTTTTTGATCAATAATTGATCTTCTTCATCTGTCTCATGCGATTTTAAAGGCTGCCACAATAACGGAAATAAAATAATAACAGTTCACCAATGGGACTGAGAAATTCAAAGGCACCCATGATATTCAATACATTGCATTGAGCGATTCGGATGAAACTGTTTTGATTGTGCATTGTTGTTTGATTTTTGGCATAGAAACGCGCTGAAGTGACTTTGTCGATATCAGCATATCTTGTAGTACAAAGACATCAAATTTTAAAATGCTTTGCAAACACCTCCACTCGCTGCTTTCTTTTGAATCTAAGATATTGGTTTCTGTGATGCTGGCTGGCACGCATACGGAAGCAAATGTTACCAGTTCAACACTGGCAAGAGCAACCTGTTGACTTGGCAAGAGGCAAAGATGGCATGCGCTGCAAGCGGAACCAAACAGAACCCAGGGGATCTGGTCTCTATTCATTCCAGGTTAGATTGTGACTTGTATGCTGAAGGTATCCATCTGACCAATCGGAGGTCTGGTTCTTTTGCCATGAAATCCACTGCTTATTGTAACTACTGATTAAAAGTACTTTGTGTCCCATTAGGAACACCATGTAGCAACAACTTGAATTGTTGTTGTTGTTGATTTTAGCTATGAGAATGCCTTTGTGCTGAGTCATCTTGGTCTTGCGATGGAATCAGTGTTCATCGGATTGAATGATCTTCAGATTGAGCGTACTTTCACCTGGTCAGACCAGAGCAGCACAGACTACATAAAGTGGTTCAGGCGACAACCAGACAACTTTGATGGCAAAGAGGATTGCGTTGAGTTTATGCCATATTTCAATTACAAGGGTGCCTGGAATGATATGCGCTGTGATTCTCTCAGGGGATATGTCTGCCAGAAGGGTGAGAGAAGCTAGTCATTCACTGACGTTGAAAGCCTCAGAGGTTATTATTGCAGACAAATAATGTGACACTTGTGTGCTGTTTTCTCTTGTTACCAGGCTCTTCAAAAACAAAACCTTCCAAACGTGAGTACTAACGATGTCATCAACTCCTTATTTGATTATGGATTTGTGGTCACCATGGAAACTGCAATGGCATACATACTCCAAATGGCATCACAATCTGCCATGATGTCATTTGAAATGATTGTTGCTCACTTTGCAACAGAATGGATGATCACTGTTCAACGGACCTCAGAACTTCTGTTGTCATTTTTGTTTGTTTCATAGTTTTGACGGCATTTGATTAACATTGTCACTGATTGTTGATGTTGGCATGTTCTATAGCTACTCCGCCAAATGACTGCCCTTCAAATTACCAACCATATGGTGAAGACTGCTATGCAATCAAAACAATTCCAATGTCGTGGAAGGACGCCCGAGATGTTTGCAAGAAGGACCACGCTCAGGGAGAATTAGTCAGCGTACATTCACCGCATGAACAAGGTGAGGGTCATGGGTTGTGATGCCGCACCATTTGCAACCTCAATCTCAAGAGGCAACCATTTGTAATTGAAGGGGCATCCTGATGTCATTTTGCGTGTTTGATCGTTTGAATCATATTGCTGTCGTAAATGTACGCACAATGTCTTTATAATTTATGAGTGTCCGTAGAATATGCACAAGCAAATACCGCATAGTCAAGAACTAATAATTATATCTATTTCATTACAGCACAAAGTTACGCGACATATTTTACGATAATGAGATAGCCGAACAGAGAACTACCGCATGTCATGCAGAAGGCTATCCTACTTTCAGAGTGACTTACACTACAGCTCATTTGCTTTGTAATTAAAGTGTGTGGCTTTCCTTCCAAATGTACTTTATCTGGATAGTGTGTGGGTCCTAGATACAACTGGCTGATCCGCTTCTAACGCGGCTGCATCCAGCATTGTTGCTCTGCATTCGAGCAGATGTTAAATTAGTCCCTTACAGGTCATGTTTCTCCATGTTTGCCCCTAAAACAGTATCTCTGAGACTTTTTCAGAAAGACGGGGATCCTTTTGAACTGTTTGAGCACAACGGTTTGCAAAGGCCAGCACTGCGAAACTGAGGTACCCATTCCACAGCGATAATTTCCACAAACTTTTAGAAAACATAGTTAGGCTTCAAGGAGACTTTTTAAAAATTGCGGCGTTAGTTTCTGTGCCAATTTGCATTGTTCAACTTTGACCTGGTTCAAGCACTGGCGCTATCTTTTGTCTTTCGGAAACTATGCACAACAAGAGCCTTGTTGTTTCCCAGTGCTAGTCAAATCCATACTTGTTAGTTAGCAGCAGGTGCCAGGTTTTGAACAGACAGACAGACAGACAGACAGACAGGCAAACAAAGAAAGAAATAGACAGACGTTTGTGGAATATAGATATAGATTGTGCTAGGGGTTTAATTTGTGGTCTTTGGGTCGGGGGCACTGGACAGCGGTGACCAAGTAACTTCCAATAGAATCAAAATGGCAGCTAAACCAACGTACAGTTCTTTCTGAATGGCATCATGCGATTTCTGTTGATGCTACATCTGACAGATAGTTCAATGATATTGTTAATGCTTAGCACATGCTCCTTAATTGGTTTCCCCTGCGGTGGTGATGATATATCTATATATATGTTTACAAATAATATTGATTGGCATTGGTTGTTTATGATGTCGTCCAGGGCCATAAATATTATTCCTGTTTTCTCCCGTTAGCCTTCTTGTTCAGTTACTTTGTGCAACATGCAACAGAAATCTGGATTGGTCTCAAGCGTCAAATTGGCGGAGATAGCTTTGGCTGGTCAGACAGGTCTCCTGTTGACTACAGCCACTGGGGCACAGTGGGGACGTACAAGTCGGACAAGGAGTACTGTTCACACTCTGACCTCGCCAAACACATGGAGGGAAGATGGCTGTCTGGTGACTGCAGTGCGAAAAGGAAATTTGCATGCAAGGTCACAAAAGGTCAGTGTGGCATGTAGGTTTGATAGTAGCATTCATTGGTTGTCATGGCTGCAACTAATATGAGCCTTTGTCTTCTTTTTGCTTAGCTGGAGAATCTGGCACGCCTGAACGTGAGTGTTGAGCCGCTCGGACAAATGTGTTGTTCAGAGTTCTTGCTTGCAAATTTTACAATGTAGTTCCGGTGCCAGTGAAGGGCCTACTGGAAGTCAGTCAGATATGTTTGTTGACTGATTTTCAGATCCTGGCATCTGCACGGCCGGATGGAAGAAGCTCAGCAAGCATTGCTACATGTTGTCATCATACAGAGGCCGGTGGATCCAAGCGAGGCAGAAATGTCGTGACGCAGGTGGTGACCTTGTGAGCATTCACAACAAGGAGGAACAGAACTTTATCCAGCATCTCTCCAGAACACTGATGGAATCTGTCTGGCTGGGTTAGTGCCATCTTGAATTATTAATCAGACACAAGAGCTGTCCTCTTCTTTGGCATGCTTGGTTGCCGCGTATACGGTAGCTCAACAGGAGTGATGTCTTATTGAGGGTGGATGCATTGTCTTTTGCGGGTGCTGACTCAGTTTTAAATTTTGACTGCAGGGTTAAACGATCGTCAGAAAGAGATGAGCTTCCAATGGAGTGATGCTTCGTCAAATGATTTCACAAATTGGAAGGAAACTGAGCCGAATGACAACAACGGACAGGAGAACTGCGCCGAGATGAATTCTCAAACAGGGAAATGGAATGATAACAGCTGCAGCAATTACTTGAGATACATATGCAAAAGGAGCCTTGGTGAGTAACCCCCTGGAAGGAGTGTGTTGTTCTTCTCTAAGTCTCTACAGGGGGTCATTGCATGACCAATCCATTGTGCATTCCATTGCATGGTATGGTTTCAGTGCGAATGATCTTCTCCACTTTGAAATGTAGAATGTGCTTCGGCGCTTGGCCTAGAGAACGGGACAATTGCCGATGCCAGTCTCACTGCATCATCATCAGATGATACGCATTTCCCTGCGCTGGCACGTCTTAATGCCCCGGCCAAGGACGGCTGGTGTGCAAATGTCACCGACAGCAACCAATTCTTGCAGGTAATTATTGTTGTCACCATGGCGATCATCTGTGAGAACGTGCTGCTAAATGTGTGGTGATCCTGATCATGCCTTTTTGCTGCACAATAGATTGATCTCGGCACTTCTCAACGCATTACCAGAATTGCATTGCAAGGTGTCACAGATGGATACAACCGCATGTACGTCCAAACGTACCGCGTGCTGTACTCTGAAGATGGCCAAGCGTGGAAGACCAATCAGCTAGAAGGCGTCGATGAAGTGAGTGTGCAAATACCACAGCATTGGAGTCGGTCAACATGCTCTTCTGTTTGTCATGGCCAACATGTTTGGCTTCTATTTTGCTCTTCACCACTGGCACATCATTTGCTACCGGCATTGTACTTTAATGCTTATTACCAATTATGCTGAGGGTCAAATTCTCATGGACTCAGCATTTTAAATTGCGTTGGTCATGGTGATTGACATTGAGTGCTGTGACGATCCTAACACGGCCACTCCATTTGGGTAATGATGATGTGGTCAGAATCCGCTGTGTCATATTCCATATGATCTGATGTTTGCTGCATTGAACATTCCGTCCGCTTTGTCAGATAATAATAATAATAATAATATAATTTATGGAGTGCTAAACTATACGCATATTCTAAAGCAATGACATGCATCGTGACCTAAAATGTACCGTACTTTAAAACTGAAATATAATTATAGCAAATTAAAATGTGCTTTTTCCATCATATTAATGAGAATTAAAATTGAACTATATGTAGAGATACTTAACAATTTTCTCGCACTGTTCCCGGAATGATGTTATTTGAAATCGACATTATTTCGCACATGCCGTTTAAGAAAGTGAGTCTTGAGCCGTGCCTTGAAGCATTCCAACGTTGGGAACCTTGAATTTCTTTTGGTAGAGAGTTCCAGACAACTGGTCCAGAGATAGACAAGGCCCTGTCACCATTTGAGATTCAAGGCACGGCTCAAGACTCACTTTCTTAAACGGCATGTGCGAAATAATGTCGATTTTAAATAACATTATTCCGAGCGTCTTGCTTCTTATTCAGATATTTCCTGTCGTCTGATAAACAATGGCTTTCCTTCGATATCCAAATTTCTCGATTGTATAATGCTGGCATCAGCACGTGCCGCATGGAAGTTTTAATTTGAGGTGCCATTGTTTCCTCTTGACCAGGTGCTTGCTGGGAATGGTGCAGCTGACAGGATAGACAGTGCTACTCCCCAGGTCCCAATTGCTGGCAGGTACCTCAGGATCAATCCGTTGACATGGAAAAGGCGGATTTGCTTGAAAGTGGAGCTGTACGGCTGTCCATTTGGTAAGATGACTTGTATTTGTGCCGTATGAACCCAATGTGGCCCTATCGGATGTTACAAATAATCATTTTATCCAACCAAAACAGTGTGCGAGAAGCCCCTTGGCCTTGAGACTCACGCCATTCAAGACGCTCAAATGTCCTCGTCCTCCAATTTGAAATCTAATCTGGCAGCTGCAGCCGGACGTCTCAACAACCCCAACAGTGCCTGGTGCTCCAAGGTGCGCATGCGAAGCATGATCCATTGTTTTCTTGTCATGACAATGCATCAATAATAGACTTGTGTTGAAATGTAGTGACATTGCCATTTATTCAAATCTTTGTTCTTTGCATATTTACTATCCAACCTGTCTGGAGCAACCAAGTGGTCCTGTGAGGACTCTAACAATGCAATTTTCCTGTCTTAAAAGACCAATACACGTGGGATCTTGATGCATGATGATCAACCAATTTCTTCACCTACCAATTTTGTCAGCGTTTAAACTGTTCTGAAACTGATTTCTTGTTGAATTATTGTACCAATGCAGTGCAATGCAATACGTGACATGCATTGTTTGTTCTGATGTTCTTTGTGGCGTGATGACGGTCTTGATTTGTCAACCAGAATGCAGATGAGAAGCAATGGCTGCAAGTGGATTTCAAGAGGAAAGTGACGATATCAAGGGTGGGGACACAAGGCATCTCATTGGATGGTACTTATCAGTATGTGTCAGCCTATCGACTGTCATATAGTGACGATGGTGTGACATGGACGACCTATCAAACGTTCTCAGGATCTGTCCGCGTGAGTGGTTTCTCGTGCTACTTGTCTTTGCAACTGCAAGCATGGTCACAATGATCGATGTGTGTGTATGAATTCATCTCTGTAGATATTTGGAGGCAATTACAACAGCCAAGGAGGTGTGTTCCATCGCATTACAGAGAAAATCACAGCAAGATTCCTCCGCTTTTTGCCTCTCAAATGGAAGAATGGCATTTGCTTAAGAGCCGAAGTGTACGGCTGTTTCTACGGTCAGTAATCAGTTTGCTGCCATCATTGACTAGAGCTGTAATCACTACAGAACATCTTTGTGAATGTTGCTGTTGGCGTTTTACTAATGAATTCTTTGTGGTTTTATCTGTCAGAATGTAACTCGGCATTGGGGCTTCAAGATGAGCTAATAGCTGACTCAGCAATTACAGCTTCTTCATCTACCGTAATGATGGTGCCGTCACTAGGCCGACTTGGTCTTGACGAGGCTACAAACACCGCTTGGTGTGCAAAGATCAACAACAAGAAGCAATTCTTGCAAGTAAGCAAATCCAGCTGAACTGTTGAACTAATATTCTGCAGCAGTGTATGCCCAAGCATGCATGCACACTATGGTGGTTCAAAAAACCTTCTTTTTTCTCAATCCACCTAATTAATGCACACTTCCTTAAAACGAGGTTAGCAAGAAAACGAAATTAACCTATAACAAGGTATCTGAACAATTGACTAATTAGCTGTGCAATAAATTTGCAATAATTAAATAATAATGATAATGATGTCTAATCATTATTTGTCTGTTTTCTGCAAGGTCGACTTTGGTTCGCTGATGCGTATCACAGCCATAGCAACACAAGGCCTCAACGCTGACAGTCCTCAGTATGTCACCAGCTACCAAGTGCAGTCCAGCGTTGATGGCCGCTTCTGGAGTGTCCATCAATCCAATGGCGTTATTCAGGTTGGCCACATGACCCTTATCAGAGTGACTGTTTACTCTCCCCTTACAAGCTTGACATCAATCTCAGTGGACGAGAAATAACACTGTCATTGCAGATGCACTGTACATTACATTGTTGCTTTGCAGTCGTTTACTGGTAATCAAAATGGGCAATCGACCAAGAGAAATAAATTGATGACTCCCATTCAAGCACGCTTGATTCGCATCAATCCCACAAGCTGGCAAGACGGCGTTTGTTTGCGCCTTGAGGCTTTCGGATGCAGAGTTGGTAAGGCCCATAGCACTGTTGTGATGCAGTACTGCCTTTGTCAAGTCCAAGCCTGCGATTAACTATTCCCATAATTCCATACGTAGAGCAAGTCCCTGCAACGTCAACTCCACCTTCAAAGTGGAATTACAAAGGAACCTTCCGGCTAACATCTGTTGAATGGGACGATGAATTGGCCAATGAAAAGTCAGGCAAGCACCAAAGCCTTGAAAACGATATTGAAGCAGCTGTAAGTCTATGTTGTTGCTTTTGCTTATCTCACGTCAATCAATCTGCAAGCACTGTCATTCAGTCTGCTGCGCTTCCGATCCTACTTCATGTAGGCCGATAGATGTGACTGTTGAATCATTCGTGTTTGCAGATGACAGAGTTGTACGTTAACGATTTCGCATTTAAAGATGGGTTTGACAGCGCTGACGTCAATGGATTCAGGTAGGGCTTCAGCACATTCTCTTTTCCTGTAAATCAAACAAAATGTCTACATTTGATAGTTTGATGAATTTTACTTTGGCAGGAAAGGGAGTGTCATTGTTAAGTTTACTTTGGTGTTTACGGTTGACGATGACAATGTCACATGGCCAGTCGTCAAAGCAGTGAAGGGAGGCTACCTGGGCAAGTACAAGGTGGACATTGATTCACTCAAAATCGAACCAGGTAATTAAGCACCAGAAGACAAATTGAGACTCAATAATGTTCTGCATTGGGCTGGCTGTTAAAAATTGGTTTGTCTATCTCTGACAGCAGGAACAAGTCAAGGCAAAGCTACTGGCAACCGAGGTGAGTAGCATGTGTTATTCTGGTGTCTGTTGTATGAAGTAGGTATAAACGTATCTGCCGATAGCACGTTGATCTGTGTAAGGGTGAGTTAAATGACACTGCTGCCTCCCTTTGCCACCAACAGATGACAATGGCATGTCTCACAGTGGCAAAGTGGCTCTCATTGTCGTGTTCATGGCTTTGATTGTTTTGGTTATCGCTGGCGGATTGTTCTGGTTCTACAGAAAGAGATCCCACCACTTAGGACAATTCAAGCCGCAAGCGTTTGAAAACCCAGTCCATTACAGCGGTGACCATTCATACATCAGTGATCAGGCACTTATCGATCCTTAAATGGAAATACATCAGACCTTGCTAATGTATCGCACTATCAAGCACTGCTAAATCTTGCCGACGCGTTATCATCTTGGTAATCTACTAGCTTAAGGCTTTGAATATAATTATTAGATGTTTTAGCAAAGAAAATTTTATGGAAACGGATTGTTACTTCACTCAATGACTTCTTATTTTCAGTATAATGAAGCTAGAACCTCGTCAGCAGAAAATAATGATGTCCATTCCTGTAATTAAGCCTGGGCCAACCAACAACAGAACATAAATGTAACCAATTGGCAGTAGATAGACACTTGGATTCCTAATGAGACGTGACGTAATGGTCAAGAGTGCAATTTGCGGGGCAGTGAGCAATACTTTAGTCTTCTAAATTCGTAAATTTATTATTTCATTTGTCAATCATTAAACTTTCTGGCGGCATAATTAATGACTGTCAGCAAACGGAAAATAGCTCACTGAACCAAAGATCAATGGGGTTTCATATCTTCTGTTTATTTCAATGCTACGTCTGTTGCTAACTGAATGGAATGAGGTCATACGTGTGGCATGAGGTAGCAACAATGTCTACGTGACTGACTAAAGCATTGGATGTATCTGCCATTTGCGGCAACAGAAGCAATAGCTCTCTCAATCAAGCTTAATACAAATCTATTGCTAGTCCTCTCAATATGTGCTTGGTTGGTGCACATGCCAGTTCTACTTTGGCCGCATTCAATCTACTTCCAATGCACACCAACAAGCAGCTTTGTACATAATAACATTGCCTAAGTCCCATTATGAGGATAGTTCAGTCCATCCAGAAAGCATGTTCTTGTGGCATTTTCATTCAACCGCGTAATTTGGATGTACGACCAGGTAAGGATTGGCATCGTCGTCCTCTGTGCCTGTCATGTTGAGGCTCTCTTCTGTCAATGTTGGTTCTCGCAATGCCAGAATGACGCCATCCTAAACCAAGGCAAACCGAATGACAAATTACCAGCAATGGTTCAAGCTAGAACCAGACCATGACCATGACCATGACCTGACCGCAGAAAACCACTTACATTCTTGATCAATCGGTCAAGCACTTTGTTAATGAGAAAGGTCTTTTCTTCCAGTTCTACCTCGCTTTCAATTTCACCCTCAATGTCTTTTAGGTACCAGTTGACGACATCATTCCGTCTCAGACCAGCTGATTCTTCGTCTGAAAAGTAATTATATCAAGCAGTCAGTTATTCTCCTTGCGTTTCATGTGCCTTGTAAGCAAAGCAGAAAGAGCTGATCTCGTGCGGAGCCCACCTGGCGACGCCCTGTCTTCCACTTGTCTCATATGACTGGCAATCATCTGTGAGATTCTCTTATACTGCTCGTATGTTAGCTTCACTTTACGATGCAACGAAGCTGCCGGCTCACTGTCAGCATCCACAGTCCCATTGACGTGGCCGTTGATTCCATTTGCCAGCCGGTGCAAATCATTTTGATTTCCGTTGGAGATCTCTCCATCTAGATAGACACGTGCACAAATGCACAATAGACGTTAGGTCTTTGAAGAACAATGCCTACACTTCCCAATCAAGACCAACATATCACCAACGTCAATTGAAAAGGTGGGAGTTCAAGTGCCGTACCTGCAGCCGGGTCTTCTTCCTCTTCGAACTGGATGTCAGGTGTCTCAACTCGAATGATGGATTTGTTCAACAAGCGGAATGCTTCCTTGACGTGTTTGGGCTGAACCTACATTTCAAATGAAAGAAAAAACAATAGTCGCATTAATATGAAATCGTCGCATGGATACTGCAGCCTTGCCTATTAAATCAAAACAGGACGTATTACCTCGTCCTGGCAATGCAATCTGGCTAACGCTTCTGACAGCCGTATCATGCTCTCTAATTGACGCACGGTTATTCGCCATGATGATTTGGCGACCCCTGACACATCCCGCTGTCTCAAGGTCTTGTACTGCTCAACAATGTAATCTTGACTCTCTTTGCTGATCTGAAAGATTCAAGCACATCATTGAGTTATCGACAGCGCGACACAACTATTTTGCTTCACATGCTTTCAATAATCAGCAGAAGGGCGCTTACCGTTGGCTTGAATAGACGGGCAAATGTCAAGTACCTTTGAATTTCATCCTACCGTTTGACGAAAACAAAACATATCACAACCATGCTAACGGTGTGTGAATAACATTAATCAAATGGTCCTCCAATAATAACAAAATAGCCATGGCTTATTTGGTGGTAACACTAACGATTGAGTAGAGTCTGTCCACTGACTGCTCCATGCGCGTGTGGAGATCCACAATTCTCCTGGCTATGGCATAATCCGTCACCTGAAGATTACAAGAGAGTAAGAATGTTGCCATTGGTTACCAATGATGCACTACAGGAGGAGTGGGACCAAGTGAATTAGAATGTCATTCACCTCATTGCATTCGTCCACCAAGATGAAGAACAAATCAAAACGTGACATGATTGGGGCCGACAGTGCGATGTTGTGCTGAAAATCACACACAACATATCAACATAGGCTGTCCAACAGTCCTCTTCCAGCAAGGATCAAAAGAGTCTTTTGGGAGAACAATGTGTGCCCAACTAGACAGACCTTTAATGATTTGCTTCGATCGTAGCGCCCTCCGACAGGATTGGCAGCCGCCAGAATGGATGTCCTAGCATTTAATGTAGCCTGCCAGGGTAAGACGACAACACTCAGATGAGATACGCCAAACGTTAATCATCTAATAAACACTAAACGGTTGAACTTCAAATACAGACCTTGACTCCGGCCTTTGTGATGGATATTGTCTGCTGTTCCATGGCTTCGTGGATTGCCACTTGGTCTCTGAGTTCCATCTTGTCAAATTCATCGATACAACAGACCCCCTGCAAGAAGAAGGCAATAGACCAATTGAAACATTGCCACTGACAAGGAGTATTACCATGAAGATATCTTTGCATTATTGAATCATGACTAACGTTGTCAGCCAACATGAGAGCGCCAGCTTCAATGACAAACTCATTGGACTCTTCATCCTTGATGACGGCTGCCGTCAAACCAGCTGCACTGCTCGCCTTGCCAGACGTGTACACAGCACGCGGTGAGAAAGATTCCACCTGCCTGCAAGTAAAGAACAATTAACGTTGTTGGCACCATGTGATGCAATAAGTGATGGATGTACTGCTGCGTAGCATTAGCTGATATTGGACAATTTGATGGTGACCGTCATCAAAAGGATCCATAATTAATTCAACCAACTAATACATATTCACACAACATCAACTGGCTCAATGGCGTAAGTAGCCGCAATTGTTGCTATGATGAGTGAAAGACTGGCTCTCCAAATGTGGAAATTGATGTTGGCAATTAGACCCAAGGAGAGGGTTTGAAAACTTTCTCAACGAAACTGAAATGATATAACGTTTTGGAATGCAACATAGCTCAATACAATAACAATACGATGGTTCAACCATTATCATATCTGAAGCAAGGATATTGATAGAATTACTTTAGGAATTGACTCTTCGATGTGCTTGGATCGCCAACGATGCATATATTGATGTCACCACGCAAGGAAATGCCTTCGCCAGTCCGCTTTGGCACGCCTCCAAATAGCATCAAGAGAACCCCTCGTTTGACTTCGTCATTGCCTGTTAATAAATGAGATTCCATGCGTTACTGATGCGCTCTCTCTTCCAGCAATCAAGCGGTCGTGTCATCTCATGCAACGCGTACCATAGATGGTTGGAAACATGCTTGCTACAAGATTGTGGTACAACTGCTTGTCCTGACTCATCTCGTAAATCTTTCGCCATTCCTCATTCGTCATTTGTTTTTTTATCATGTCAGCCGTCATGTCCTCATTCGAAAGGTCTTTGCCGCCAAACTGAAAACAGAAGCAAAATCACGTGTCACAATCTACTACTTTTGCAACCGATCAATAACTGAGTAACCAATCAGTAACGTCATCTGTCAATCTGTCTGTCTCACCCTTGGATTTGACGCTGTGACACTGCAGCCCAAAAAGGCCAAGCGATAAGTCAGATCCCGGACCCCCAACGCCTTTAAGCCCCTGAAAAATAATTTAAAACAAAATTACAATCCACAATACTAAACGTTATTTTTGATAGGTTGTTGTTTATGTTGGCCCTGGTGGCTCATTTAAATCTTTCCTCTGGCTAATAATGGCACACTCTTGGTTTGTGATGCAAATCCTTACCCAACTCCCTCAGACTGATTTCGATCACCTTGACGACCACGCTGCGACACTTCTGCCTTGGCACCTTTAAAAATATGTGAAATCAAAATATAGATTGCCTGTTAATCACCCATCATCACGGCCCAGAAAACGATTCAACTTGCTTTCTAAGAAACCAGTGAAATACAACAAACTACGAATGAAATCAGCAAGGAAACGCAAAGACGTTTTCCATTTTGAGACAAAAATGTATAGCACTGAAATTGATTAGTCGGGTAGGCAGTTTTAGAAATTATGAGTAAAGAAAACGCATTTGCAGCATTTCACTCAGCTTTTAAATATATTCGCTGCAGTTGTATTCATGCTGGCTACTCACCTGGTACGTTCAATTGCGCTACATCAGGCACAACGATCAAGGTTCCAGTGAAATCACACTTGTCTCCAGCTTGCGCCTGCTCGACCGCTTCAGCACGCAAAATCACCTCAACACTAACGTAAACAACAAACAACAGTCATAAGCAATACAATGGAAACCACAAGAGACATGGCAAATTCACAAATGCAAAGAGACATGCTTCTTGAAAGTCTTATCACAAAAGCTAACCCAGCTCAAATAGTAACTTCTAAATTATACAAACACTTGAAGTTTCAAATAACGAAAACATTTTGTAGTCTTCTAGAAGTTACTCTTGCAGAAAAGATAACCAAATAACTACAGAAGTTACTCAAAAACTGTAATGTCGTAATATCGTCCGTCAGTGTGCCTGTTGTTTGTCACCAGCTGCGACGTTGATGTTTCCGCGTATAGTGTAATTTATGTGTTGTTCCGGTGTTGTTGTGAAATATATTCAGTGATCGCATAGTCGTTGAGCAAGGCGGTCGCTGGCCGCGTTCTTGATGTCTCTCTCCCTTCTGTCCTCTGAATGATGATCTTACAAAAACAACAATTATAAGTAGCTTTGATATTACATTATCATTAATTACAGCCCTGCAAATGCCACATTCATTTAACGAGAAGAGCGGCTGATTGAGGCACCTGCTTGCAAGTTGGCAAGATCATGACGGATAACAATGCAACATACCTTCGAGGTATGCTTCCCCTCGGCAGCTCTGCTTGCGTCTCTTGAATGCGGACTTTTTGAAAATCAACAAAACGTGACTTATCAATGTCCAGCATAAATCTAGTGCGATTCTGACAGACTTGGTTGCGGCACACCGTTGGCTGACGAAGGAAATACCAAGATACCCTCACAACACAACAAAGAGACCAGATGCAAGCAACAAGGCTTTGTCATTAATTTGATGAGTGCACGTACCTGCGTGTATTTGAATTGCTGCTCCACATCCTTAACCACTGCCTGACAGTCGAGGCAGACAAATGTTCCATTGACAAGCTCAGGGTGAACAGGATGAGTCCTGACCACTTGGCCGCTGATCCGTAACAGAGTGCCAATTCTTTGCGTGGAGAGTTCTCGAACCCTGACGTAATGGATTCCAAGGACAGAGGATGAGTAATGTGAAGTTTGCATCAAATGACATCAAATGCATTCTGGTCTTGCTACTTTGCATAATAATGCTAAGTAATTGCATTACGATTCCAATGGACACTTACTTGTGGCGCGTTGGCAAATCAATGAAGCTCACATAGAACTCTTTGTTGGGTGGAACCTGGCCACGATCTCTTGCAAAATTCCTTACGGCTCGACACAAGGCAGGATACACCCTGCAGAACAACAAACTTATCATTTTCATCATCATTTATAATTACTACTTTCCAATTATCGGAAGAAGCATCTACCTTAGAGCAACCAACATCACATTAGAAATGAAACTCTCTTCAGCCAGTTCAAGGGACTTATTGGGAAATCAGGTGTAATACTTGGCTGATATTCACCTTCTTGACTATCACTGATTGCTACGTCACTTCCCTTTTTGCTAGCGGAATGTAACTGGTTCAGCGCACACCACTTAAATGCAGAGCATACACAAGCAAAGTCCAGAAGTTGCATAATGCGATTTAAATTCATGGTTAAAATGAGATTTCTTAATTGTTTGCATTTATTAATTGGTGTTCAGTCGAATGTGAGAAATTTTCAATTGATTAAGCAATTAGTGTAACTGCAGCGTCTGCTAATTGCAGGTCAATCGATGTCAGACTGACGGTGTTGCTAAGCGACCTGTAGTATTCCTCTTGGACGAGCGTCGCCATTTCTGCGTTGTAAACTTCGACGTCCACAAAACTGACGGTGAGGGTGTTCCTCTCGGGTCGAATGAGCTCCTCGGCGTCGCTCAGGTACTTGCATTTGCCATCGACACGAAATCTAAAACAGAAATGGTACGAGTGAGCCACTTCCAAACAGAGCAGCAGAAGCACGGACAGGCGATTTAATCGAGGCGAATGCACGCACTCTTCGAGGAAGTCCTGGAATATCTTCTGACATCTCTCGGCAAGGCTGTCTTTTACTTTCCCAACACCAGTAGTTTGATCAGACACATCCATGCTACCGTAGAGATGCCACGACAATGTAAAATAAGCGGACTGTCCACTTCACAGCGCGAACATCGATCAACAAAATGCTGCTGTTTGACATGTGCTCGTTTTGGCGGGAAATTCTCCTGACGTAATTCTTCCCCAGTGCCTTTTTCCTGCGCGGTTTTCTGATTTGGTTGGTCGCGGTCATGGTCGCAGTTTTGGTCGCAGCCATGGTCACTCTCTAATCTGAAGCATCTTTTTGCATCGAATGCAACAGCACAGAAGTCACAGGGGAAGCACGGCAATGTAGGAAGCTGAAATGTTGAAAGATCAGCTCATTCCACGACACACGAACGCACCGTTGACTAATCGTCGCCTGTCTGTAGAAGGAAACACTGCTCGAAACATCGTGGAACTTGTGCTTATGGTTTGAATTTGCTGCATTTCAGCTGTAGTCGATCCTATATGAATCAGATGTCGATGGAGTGCAATATGATGTTGTGACGATCAATGACTGAAGAAGTAGCAATGTCTTTTGATTATTACCACGGGACGCAGTCCTACGGTAGCATAAATACTGGCTACGACGAGGACACCCCATGGCACGCGGCCTCCAGACCTGGCGTGCAGCAGCGCTCGTCCACCGGGGAAGGAGGGGGCTACGCCAGTCACGACTATCTGATGCCCCACGACGACGGCGAAGACGGCTTTCTCTATCACTCTCTGTCGGGACGCGAGGGTGGCAACGGCAGCACAGTGGTGGTATCTGGACGCCATGCAGCCGACTACCACCACCACGGCCAGACTCCCTACATGTCATCTGCAAACGAAGGCATCAGCAGCAAAGAGCACTTGTACAATGATGATGATGTCTTACAACCAGAACCGATGGGCGGAAGGGCTTCCTCATACCTCATCACATGGAACCTATTGAATCTACTGCTGGGTACTGGCATTTTGGCTCTGCCATTTGCAATCCACAAAGGGGGGTTGGTGGTATTTGGTATGGGCGTGGTCATTGCTGCGTGTACTTACTACACTGGCGGAGTGCTAGTGAGTTGCCTTTATGAGAACCGGATAGATGAGACAGGCAGGCAATGCAAAGTCAGGGTGCGCCGTGACTACGTCGAGCTGGGCCAAGATGCCGCCAACTCCGTAATCGGTGGCTATGTTGTCCATGTTCTGCAGTTGGCGGAGATGGTTGCTGTATGTGTTCTGAACTTGATCGTGCTGGGTCAGCTTTGTCATGAGATATTCCCAAGTTTAGGCATCAAGGTGTGCACTGTTATTGGAGCCGTATTTGCATTTCCCACCGTCTTTTTCCGCAAGATCCAAGTTGTTGCATGGATGCAATTGATTGGCATCTTTTCGCTTGGCATAGCATTGCTCCTGATCGAAGGATATTGCTTTGCAAACATGTCGGCATGGCGACCAAGCACAATACCCATCTATGACCTTGAGAACCTTTCCATTGCCAGCGGCATCATCATCTATTCATTTGGCATTCATCCTGTCCTTCCCGGGATTGAACAGCACATGCGTCACCCTGAGAAATACAACATTGTTCTCTTCATGAGTTTTGTGTTCACCATCTTGATACAATACGTGGTTGGATTTACCAATGCAGCACTTTACTGCAATGACACAATGCAGTTGATTACAGTGGACCTGCATCATCACTTCAATCTAGGTGTTGCCAGTGCAGCCTTTGTCTTCTTGTCTGTTGTTTGCTGTTTTGCATTACCCACTTTGGTTGTGATGGAGAGGATTGACCACGGCCTACTGGATTTCATGCCGTGGTTTGGAAGGAGCTCGCGGCGGCATTTTACTCTGGCGGTCATTGTCAGGATGTTGATTATTGGTGTTGCCATGGGCGTTGCTGTCATTGTGCCGCATTTTGCTTACGTCATGGGCTTCATCGGCTGCTCAGTCACCTCCGTGCTGTCACTCATCTTACCATGTATTCTTCACTTGAAGATTAAAGCCAGCCTGAAGTGGTATGAATACGTCGTTGACATTGTCGTCATATTTTTTGGTATTGTTAGCATGGCTGTTGGTATGTATCATGCGGCCAGGGCCGTCACCTAGCAACGTGTTGATTCGGCACTTTGGTGTGCAGTAGCGATCTGCTGCTTGTGCAGTTGTTTGTTATTCTGCTTGTATTTTACGCTTTAGCTGGTGTTTTGATTCTTGAGCGAGTGCCTGTTGGTAGTTGTGTCCGCTCTTTGAGTGGTTAATTCGATCAGGGGTTCAATGGCGCGGCCCCATTACTTGCTATTGATCAATCGTATTGATGTTTTATGATGAAATTGCAGCTCTCGACTGTGGTCTCTTGGATTTCTGATGTTTAGTGCATTTTCATTTCAGTCTCAAATTGTTCCTATCATGACTCTTGGTAATTTATATGATTAAATTAATTGAAGAACATTGAAACTGGAGACAGGTGAACTACAAAAGAGAAAACACGTTTCCTTTCAAGTAAACTTGGCTTCTGACTTTTGTATTTCGTTTTAGCTTGTCTTCTAATCTCAGCTTAATTGTCATTGTACAGTTTGTAAGATGGCAGCAGAGAAAGGCATTTACTATTGCAACATGATATTGAAGGGCTCTGGAAAGTGTTGACGTTCATGTCAGCTAGCGTGTCAAGTTTTGTCAAATGCAAGAGGCGATCGTGTAATCTTTTCTTCTGCCTGAATCTCAGACATGAACAGATAGCAATTTTTGCCATATGGTGTACAGATGACGTGTTGGGTGAAATTGATGTCAACATTTTCCAGAGCCCATTAAAATTCTATCGCAGCCAAAACCACTCCATCGCAGCTGTCAGCAAGATGGATTGAATATCAATAGTATAGCTGATGCTCTGTTGAGTGCCTATACTTTTTCACTCTGTTCCCGTGGTTCCCATGGAATGGGGCTTGGCAAGCGGTGAGTTCTTTGTCATAATTATGTTAAACTAATACTGAATGACCTGCATTCGCTACTTGTTAAAGAAACTGTTCAATTGAAAATGTTTAATGATAAAAAGTACAGTGTTTTTTAACTATTTATTGCGCTTTAAATTATGTTCTACATTGAATTATTTATTATATAGTTTATTTATACACTTGTACCGCCATGGCACCATCTGTCCTCTTCAAGCGACCCGTTCAGGTAACCCACGCAGGCTGACATGGATGGCCTAGCTAGCGTATTCAAGTGAGTTATAATCCTCAGTGTCCAAAGCAAAATAGGTGAACAATAACTTTGGTTTGTAATCTTATCTAAGATAGCAGTTTCATGTAATTAAGCCTCCATCCTTTCATCCCCTCCGGCAATTGAATGATTCCACATAGGTGAATCAGCGGCGTGGATTGACCGTCAGTCGTTGGGTTTGATGAAGATATTAATGTCAGTGAAGGAGCGGGTGCGAGAGGTCGGATGGAGTAGGAAATAATCAGAGAAATTTAAGCCCTTCTCCATTCGATCCGACAACGATCTTTGCAGCAAGGGCAGATTTCACTCAACCTCATCGGTTTGAATGATGTAAGGGGATGAGGAACTATAGAGGCGAACCCAAATGTGTTCATGCTTTCCTAAAGAAAGACTTCACATGAGTTGACGTGGATCAGCTTATGAGTTGAAGCGCGGCCGACGCCGCGAGCAAAATGCAAGGTGCCTTCGACATTTCGGTTGTCATGGGCAACATGCGAGCATGACATGTGGAGGCGCCCGTTACTGTCTCTATGCAGTTCATTTGAGGTGGATGCTCCCGATTGAAGGGGGTATGAGCAACCCCGTCTTTGGGTCGTCTTGTAAGTGGATGTGCTGTTGTTGTGTGCAGTTTTGTCGTTGAGACCATGGTATCGAGACGGGGGAAACAGTTCATTAATATCTTAAAAAGTAGCTTTCTAACCAACAGAATTATAAAATATTTTTCAACTTTCCACCAAAGACGGTAAAGATTGATATTTTAAGGCGCGATAACCTAAATAAATATCATAAATATCAAGCTTATGGACCACTAGATTGGTGCTGCCCGAGGCGAGATGTCCCGTTGCTGAAGATGCTGAGCGCAGTCTGACTGTCGCCTCCAGCATGATCCATCTCCTTGCGTGACGTCAACTCTAGACCCCTCCCACTGAAGACGGGTGGTCCCGAATCAGCACGTTGCCATTATTTCTGTCAGCTGTTACTGGAAACTAGACTTGTTACCAGGGGCTGATGCAGTCTCTGCGTGACATCATCAGTGGTTTCGATTTAACCCTTGTATAGCCACGTGAAATGACACCTTGGACAGCTTTGTTGCGTTGCTGGTCACGCAATGCTTGCTTCATGATGTGGTCTCGCTGGTGCAGGACGCACTGAAGACGGAAAATGAAAGAGAGCAAGAGAGGCGCTAGCAGCCCCCATCCCCCTTGCACCCAGGTGAGTCCCACAGAGACGACTGACGCTGACTCTTGCTCTTTCTTGCTTTTAGTGTCTTTGCTTCGTACGAGTGGCGTCGTCGATTGGCGGATTGAAGGGGACGGGGGCACGCCCAGCAGGGGTCTGGCCTACGGTTGTAGCTGAAGGTGAATGAAATGATGTGCTTGTGACCGTCCATTGCAGTTTGCCGGGGGCTTCAACTGTACCTTGGCCACGGCGCCAACAACTGTGACTCATTCAAGCGCGCCTGAGCTTCCCATTGACCACAATGGCATTGTGTTTACTGCGTTCCATCCTGATCAGTGTTCAAGTCGTTGATTGTCGCTTTCACATCGGCGCAGACCAATATCCAGTCGTCAGTTTGCGCTGCACGTCCACGTTCGGTAAATGGATGCAGCTGTTGCCAGGGCAACGGCATGATTTCCCATTCGCTATCTTCTGCGATTGCTTTTGGCGTCAGACTGAGGTTGACATCCACGACCTCCTTCTCAGTCGTTCCCATGTGAATGAAAGTGAAGAGGAACACGGAAGCACCTCTTGTCCCACGCCGAAGACCTACTTATGCTGTTGAGCCAGTGGGCTTTGGGGATCGCGCAAGAGGAACTAACAATTGCCACTTGAGTTGACATTCGAAAGCACACGGTGTGTTGCACACGAAACCGTTCCATGCATGTGTCCCCATGGTAACTAGACCACCAAATACAATCTACCGCCATTCACACGTTGGCATCGAGCCTCTGCAGGCGCATTGGAGAGAAGAATCGCCAAACGACTGCGTGGTAACGGATGACTTCGGGTGAGTTGGGTTTGTATCTTACAGGGGTTGCTGTGAGTGGCCTCAGACCGCAGAGGAGCACGTGCGGGCAAACGGAATCAGGAAATCGCTTTTGATGATGTTAGTTTGGCCATAAGCGGAGGCTTCTGCAATGGCCTTGCGAACAAACAAGATGAGCCTTTCCTCGGCTTCCCTGTACTCAGGTTCCTTCAGCAGGACGTCGTGCAGCCCCGACTCGGCAATCAGCGCTTGAGGTGGCCCGGATAGCTAATTGCCAACTGCAGAAGCATTGACTGAATGATCGCAGCAGCAACAACAACAACACTTGGCAAGCAATTCGTGAGAGAGATGAGCATCTCGAGGTTGTGCTCGACTGACTTGTCAGCGGGTATGGTTCAAAGGATCGCTCAATAACGTCATCAGCAGCATTTGAATGGAACCGCTGGTCCATGTTGCAGAATCTGATTAAGATCACACTTCATGACGTCACTCTGTGCTGGCTGTGGCTTGAGGGGTTTCGTGTGTTCCCGGAGGTCCATCTGGGCACTGTTAATCATTGGATGCGATTGGATTTGACGCTGATCCTGCCTCGTTGTCTGTCGTAGGTCACAGCCTCCTTCCAAGGCTAGCCAAGCACCATGTCGTCACGTGACAATCTCTGTGTCATAACATTGGCATTGCTGATTCTTCATGTCACTGCTTCGTTGTCAAACCATTCGACACCCGTCCTCAGTATAGTACCAGCCATGAGCGCAGACCAATCGCATCGCAGCACAGAGAAGACAAGAGCCCTACTTCCTGCACGTGCAATCGCTTTGACCCAGTCCACTGATAGTAATCCGGGCACTGGGTATGATTCGGCATGTGCCCTCCCCAATGCCTCGGTTGCCTGCAGTGGTAAGTGCCATCATACCATGACGTATGCTCCATTCGATGCCGTTGTCACGTGACCTCTTCTGCAGCCTTCTCTGAGGCGTCATTCTTGTTGCGTTTCTTGCAGGGAATTCATCGCGGATCCTTTCTTCGTCCCCTGACATTATTGCTGTGCCCGATACAATGATAACGTTATCGTGTTTCTACCTCTGCTGCGCCTCGTCCGAGATTACATGGACCCTCGACTCGAGGCCGATCTCATTCTCAGCCGAGGTAATAACAACCACCGTCCGCCTTGTCGATCCAGTCTCTCAAACCAGCGTCTTGGCGCGCAGTGTGTCGTTGCAATTCGCTTTGAACCATTCTGATCGGATTGGCTATTACCAATGCCACATCAACGACAGTGCAATTGGCAGGGTAGCCTCATCTCAGCCCGCTCTCGTTCGCACGACAGGTAAGCTTCAGCACACGCATGCGCATTTCGTCACTGGACTGGATTTGGCAGCATGTGGTCTTTGCTGTTGCAGATATGATTGCAGTGCGCATGACACTGAGGGTGACCAACGTCAATTTCAAGTCTGCATTCTCTGACCCAGTCTCTCTAGCGTTCGAACACATGACTGGTAACTTGACAACATCGGTGAGAGACAAGTGCCAGCCTCGCATCTCACAGTCGATGGTCATTGAATATCGCCAGCTGGGATGACGTAATATTGTGTGTGCTGCTTTCAGATCAAAGCGCTGCCTGAAGTGAGGCCCTCTGACGTCATCCGCATTGTGTCATTCAGGTAGGGGTCCTTCTCGATCACCCATTCGGTCACCCACTCGGTCACCCGCTCGGTCATCTTTCTTTCTCGTTGCTTGCAGCAATGGCAGCGTGGTCGCTGACGTTTTGCTCTTGCGCATGACCGACAGTGCATTGCCTATCTGCCAACAGACTGTGACGTCACTCACCGTCAACCAATCAGTTGCCCTTGCTTTTGATTCGAATTACGTCATCGTGCAGCTGGGTAAGCAGTCGCGATATGTGAGGCGAGGATGGCGCCATGGGGCGACTATTCAAATGGTTCGATTTGTATTTCTCGACAGATTGTTGCCCGGAGCAAGTGACAGAGGAGGGCAGCACGGGCCAAGTGACATGGCCAGCCACGGAACGAGGCAGCACGGCATCTGTCGACTGTCCGTATGGTTCTTACTCGCATCCATCTGCAGCTGAGAGGCGTTGCCAGGGCAACATGGGGCAAGGGGCGTCATGGGATGTTGCCAACATCACTTTGTGTCCTCTGCAGACCGCTCCTAATAAGAGACTAGTCGAACTTGCTCAGGTGAGATTGACTTTCGAATGACGTGACATGAACCATTGCTAAAGTTCTCTTGTCCCTATTGTGTTTGCCTCGTTCTGGCACAGGTCAACCTAACAGCAACAAATGTCGCTAATGTGACGTCAGAGCTAATTGCCTTGACAACCAACAAGACTGCAATCAATGTCAGGTCGGATTTGGTCATCATCGCATCAATCCTTTCGAATGTCAGCAAAATTACCGCGAATGGGACTGGCGTCGATAGCAAGGTCTGGAGCATGCGCTCAGTCGACATTCGCATCTGCGGCGGTGCTGTTCGGTTGCAATTGATCTTCTTCCGTTGCTAGGTTCCGCTGGACGTCGTTACGGAGATTAATAATCTCCATCGTTTGAACAAAACGGAAGTCGTCCTGGCTAATCGGCAGTTCAATACCTCCAACATGTAAGTGGGTGCCGGCATCATATGCTAATAAGATCATCGTGACGAAGGATCTTCATTTGCCGTTTGTCCCCCGCAGATTGTTGGACGCTCTTCAGAACACCGCACCAGCCATAAACCCAACGCTTTCGGAGAGCAGTGACTACGTCACAAAATTAGACAACCTCTTTGTCGTGCAGATGATCAATGGCAGCTTCCCTTCGATCGAGGGCATCCAAGTGGCCATTGTCGACAGCCAACCAAACATCCCCTTTAAGAATAGAACAGTCTACAGAGGCATCAATACCAACTCCGTCCAAGGAAATGCCCAAATCACGATCAGCATCCCGCGGGAGACCGTAGAGACAGTTGCCAATGACAGCAGGGAGCACGTGGCTGATCCCGTGATAGTCGTCTTCAGGCTGGATACATTCTTCACTGCGAGACTCCATGAAAACGAGACCAGCGTGTCCCCAGTCAACACCGAAGTTGTTAAGGTGTACTTTCCAGGCAAAAGATTAGCAGGCCTCGACCCACCCCTTCAGATTCAGTTCAAACCGAAGTTGGCTGCGGACCCGGCTTCTTCACAGTGCGTTTTCTTTGACCACTTCTTAAACGGTAGGTCCCCTGTTGCCTCCTGCTGGAGCGCATACAGCTGTTGCACCGTCAGGAGGCAGCACTACTCGCATTATAGTAACAGGCCAAGTTGTAACATCTTGATCTAATTCACGGACAGGTAACCGTGGCAACTGGTCGACGACTGGCTGTCGCTACAATGGATCCATTGGAGGTCTGGTGACGTGCAACTGTGACCACATGACCTCGTTTGCAGTGCTGATGGACCTCCTTCCTGATCCCTCGCAGGCCACGCCATTGGCACTGAGCGTCATCACTTACATCGGATGCGGTTTGTCATTGGCTGGCCTCGCACTGACTCTGATTACTTACCTCGGTTTCAAGTAAGTCCCACGTGACTCCAGCAATCATCGGTCTGTGGCTGCGTTCGCTCTCTATGAATAATTGTTGTTCTTGATGCTATAGGAAGATGCGTCGTGCGTTGTCTAAATCGCGTCCTCCCAAGATCCTCTTGTGCCTGTGCATGAGCCTCATGGCGACGCTGATCGTGTTCTTGGTGGGCGTCGATGACAGCCTGGGCCGAGCAATGTGCAAGACCAACGCGGCCGTCATGCATTACTTGGTGCTGTCGACGTTCGCCTGGACTCTCGTGGAGGGCGTCAATCTCTACTTGT
>OFHS01000818.1:0-34694 GCA_900245855.1 Calvadosia cruxmelitensis
TTACCACTCCTTCTAGATGTGGGAACGAATGATCTGATGACTTCATCAAGTACTTGGCAGATTGCTTCACATATTTACAATAATATAGTTATTTACAATATTACATTTACCCCAAGGTCTACGTTTTATAAAATGGCGTGCACATCAAGCCAACTAATAAAAATAAGAGTAAGAGGGAATATGATGCTTGTGGATAAATGGAGAAGATAACATTAAAAAGAGCGCAAATTAAAAATTGGCTAAACTGGAAGATAGATGGATTTCTTGAGCAAAATAACGCACACTAAAAATACTTTCTAGAAAAGAATATTTTTCTTGTTTCAAGAATCAATTTTCTTAAAACAAAACTTGTACGGTGGAAGAAAATACACTGCAAAAATAGTATTCCGTCTTCAAGAATAAAATTTCTCATTTCACTGAAGAAATATTGTTCCTAACTCTAGTAAAAAATACTTGTCCACGCTGTAAGCCATAAATTACTAAGCCAAATATGAATATTGCTATTGTTCTGCCCTCGATCAAGTCTTATTTTGAGAAAATTGATACTTGAAACAAGAAAAGTATTCTTGTCTAGAAAATATTTTTTCATTTCAATGTATATAGCAATAGTTATATTTGGCTTAGTAATTTATGGCTTACAGCGTGAATAAATATCTGTTTACTAGATTTAAGAATAGTATTCCTTGAAATAAAAAAGTTTGTTCTTAACATGGAAATATCATTTTTTTTGCAAAAATAAGCATCAATTGTGTAACTTGTGTTGTATCGTATTTTCTTACCAGTCTTTGGTTGCCACATCTGCAGTAACAACCGACCCATCATCACTGCATGATAATCCTAGATTTTCACCATGAGGTTGCCTCCCTTGTCTACCGTGGAAAAGCTTCCCTTCCTTCGCCATTCTTTTAGCATGCAGCAAAGCTTCAGATGAAAGGTCACTATCGAGGATCAGTGCCGGTGCATCGTGTGTAGCACGGTACATGTTATGGGTTAGGAGTCCGAGCTCGGCAAATAGAGGATCTACAAAAACAATGTTCATTTCAATATATTCACTGTAAAAATGTGAATTATTAGTAAGAGGGAATAGACTAAAGTAAGTAATTATTTCACGTACGCTACTAGGTAGAAGTAAACAAGACAGTACTAATCAAACATTGGTCTCACAGAACACGAATACACTTTAGAAAGGAACTAGGAAGTCTATACCTGTTCTTATACAAGTAATATTAACAGAACAGCTTTCAAAAGGGGAAAATATCTATGTTTTAAAATGCTAATTGTTTTAAATTATTTCCAGTTTGAAATAAGGAGAAGAGATGTGTTTATTTAATGCGAGTATAAATGTTCTTGAATAAAATAACCATCAGCATTTGTTGAGTTTTGATGAAACCGCGACCGTCTATAAGCAATAGGAATATTGATATCACTAAAGAAAACTAAGCCCTTGTGTAGTACTTGATCCACACATTTGTTCATTGCCTCTAGCCCTGTATCGCACATCATGCATTGCTACGTCAGTAAAAGGAGCAGCATATGTAACCATAAGTGCCATGTAAATACAATACATACGGATAGCACAAAAAGAGCGCAAGAAGAGTATTCTAGACTCACTTCAAATAATTACGTTCCTTTCTATTAAATATAATTATTATGGTATACAGACATTAGCCCTACACGCCAAAATTACTTGAATCTATTGGATTTCATTTCTGATTTGATGTAATTATACTGACCAGGTGGTGCTGTAGTGGGTTTCACAGGAGCAGTTCCTGGTCGAGGTCTTCGTGTCGGTGGAAGCGCTCTTGTGGGCTTGGCAACTGGTTCATTTTTATCTGGATGGTCATTCTCTGCAATGCAAATAATATTATCATCCAGTCCACTGAAATTTAGAAGAATTCATAATAATTATACTAATACACATTCCGGTACTACACAGCCAGTAAGAGGGTAACTTATTTCAAGTAAATTGTTACTGGAAATAATTAATGCATTACTTGCAGTAAGTATTAGTTTACTTGTCCGAATCTAATAAATAAAGCGTAAGAGAGTTAAAACTAAGAAATTAAATCCAAGAGAGCTTGAGAACAACGGAAGTAGTTGGGAGAAACGTCTGACAAGGCATCGGCAATCGTAAAGCCAACACCATTCATTCAGTTTCCAAGCGCAGAAGAATAACATTATCAGTGATATAGCCTGTATGTACAGTTGTACAAGCGTCCCTCTTGTCCAGCTTTCCTGCAGCTCTAAAGTACTTTGTAACTGTTATTGGCTAGTTCGACTCTACCTTATTCGATTCTTAAAAGTATTGCTATGTGAAGACATGATGATAATGACATCATCATCTTGTTGTACACTGTGTCTATACAAATACAACATCTAATTACTGTGCATGCTTGTGCAGCCAGATCATGCGCGGCAAACGATTTTCAGTCTACTGATCAACTGTTGTCACACATAGGCCAACTAGAAGGGTAATTAAGAGATTACTTAGACTATATCCTGAGCGTCGCTGTGCCTATACGTACTGGCTCTAATTAAAGTGACTTGTTATCATTCTTTAAATATTAAAACTAGCATCATCGTCGTCGTCGTCGTCGTCCTGGTTTCAGTGGTGACCCAATAAAATCACAGACCCATCTCTCCTGGGGCCCTTGAACTTCTGCTTTATTCACTGATCCAAAAGTCAGGTTTAGTTTTAAGTATTTTAACTGTAGATTTTATAAGTAGCTATTGACATGCATAGTTTTTATTAGTTAAAGTTAAATTACTGTTAGGAAAGTTTGTCTTTATAGATTGTTGATGTAATTATTTGAAATAAAAGATCATATTATCTGTTGATCCAAAATAACATTTATTACTGCTTGATGACATTTCATAACGTTATACTGTAATCTCACATATCAATAAAACCAGAACAGGAGAGAATTGTGAGTAACTTATCGTGCTACGCTCTCGCTGTTTTTATACTGCTCTTCAAAGAAAAAGTACCGAACAGCGCCCAATCAGCGTCGCGTTTTGCTTTCATTGTTCAGTTTTGACCAATAGCCAGCAGCTGTGAATTCTAATGACGTCTCATTCACGATTAGAGCTGTGCATGTCGAGTTCGTTTCATTCGCAATGTCCATATTTCCACTCGATGTGAATGACCCGTTTTTATTGTTCTTTATTTCGCAAATGGCTATTCGCTCGTAATTTGCGACCGTGTGACAAAGGAATTAACTTTCATAATCATCATCATCATCATTATTATAATCTTTATTTCCTGAGGGGCACCTGATAAGTCAGTGACTTCTCTCACTCAGCCCCTCACAACACTCAAATCACTTGCAATACAAGGAAATAAAAATGAACTAGTAATTAGCTAAAATTGAGTAATTTACAATATGTTACAGTTATTTCCTAAACTGTATATTTATATCTACTTTAAAAACAATTGCTATCAATATATATTTGTTAAAGTACTATCTAATTAATAATAATAACATACTCGCAAAGTTGATTCTTGTCCTTACATTGCACATGCATGTGTTGAAAGCCAATCTATACAGCCAACCAAATTAAATGACCTTATGGTAGGGAGATATGTGTAGCATATACGACTGGCACTAGGGAAATACTACTGATGCCCAATGTACTGATTTCAATGACGATCACAGTCTTAATTTGTTCACAGTCTTATTAATTTTACTTAAAGTAATTTAAAATCTGGTTTATTTAACCAATAATTTGCCTCAAGCCAGTTAAGTCCTGTCTAGTTCAAGTACAGTGGTAAAGCTATTGACAAATTAAGCTTCGCGTTTACTGACGTAAATCTGCCTCGCGAGTCGCAGGCGTTCTCGTGTCTAGCGTTCACCTCAATCCTAAAAAATGAACGGATGCTTTTTATTCAATAAGGTATTGAGTTTAATCCAAAATGCCAATGTCTTGTATTGTTTATCTGCCTTGGAGCCCTATGGAAGTAATTCTACATAAGTTACAAAGTAATGTCTATGTAGATTGGACAGAGATCTGAACGAGGGAAGCCTTATTGCCAGCCAGACATAAGAACCGCTCGACCACACCGAAGCTGAATACATCTTCCGCTTATTGTCTTCAAAGTACTTTTTAAATCATTGTGTGTCAAATTGTTCAATCTTGAAATACCGAATGTGTTTCTAAGGAACGGACAGTACGGTCTGTACTGGTATGGAGCCATTGAAACCGCATGACGTATATACAGCAAGCCACAAAATGTGAATGGGTAAACCATGATGATAATTCACAATTATTATTATCATCATCATCATCATTATCACCATCATCATCGTTTCTTCACAAATCCAATAAGTTTACAGAAAAATTTTTTACATGGAAGTTGAGATCACATTAATTTACAAGAATAGGTCTAATAGTATACTGTATACCTTTTGCAGCTTCTTTGCATATAATTATTTTCTTTTCATATAATCCTTATGTAAGGTAAAGTATCGGAAGAGTTAACACAACTTCGCTGAAAGGGATAAAACATTGTTATAAAGTGGAATTTATTCACTCAACATATAGAATCCCACCTCCCAACTGGTCAAAGTGTAGCCGGAAATCATTGACTTATCCGAAAGTAAAACCTGAATCGTTGACCGTCGTGTCAGTACCCATTCTAGCAAATGTGTGTCGTGCCTGCGAAATGTTGTCTTCATGGAGCAGCTAGCTCATACAGTACATATAAAAAGGATTTGATATCACAACAGATTTATGCTATTAAAATACATTATCTCTATTGATCTGGGTGGCTTTTCTCCTGCAGTAGATGTTTTTGAGGAAAAAATCAACGTTCTCAATTTAACTGCTTGACAATGTTCCAGCTCTTTCGATCATTCTTTGGCACGTCGTGACGTCTCAGAATAAGCCGTTTTGCAACACTTGTTTGACCAATTCAGATTATTGGATTCTTTTTTATTGCAGTTGCCGTTTTTGCTGGCCCGTCCTCAGGCCAAGCCCCTTCGCTCGCTCGTTATTTTTTATGCTCCTTGCAAAGTTCCCTCTTGCTGATTATGTTTAACTTTGCAAGTGTATTGCCTGTTGAAAGTAAGCGTCTTTTACATTTGATTCGAGTTGTTTATTTGTTTACTTGGAACTGGCACGAGCTAAGACTGCAACATTGTCTCCAATAACATTCATTGTGTATCAAACACATTGTACATCTCTATCAACAATGGGATTGAAAAGTCACATACTGTCTGGTATTATGTTATACTGTCTGGCTTTATCTTATATATCGCGGCCAAGTTAACGTCTGTTCATGGGTGATATTCTCTGCATGTGCTCTGGCCTGCTACATTCCGTAGAGCCGCAACCATTTGACTATCCTAGTCAGAACATAGTTTTTTCTGCAATGTCTACCTTCACGGTGATATCAATTGAATTAAGCTGGATGAGTGTCACGATGTTTGATGTAGGGCATATGCTAGCAAAACGTAAAGACATCCGATTTTCTTGACACAAATAACCAAGCTTCTATACTCATGATAAAATAACTTGGAAATTATCTGAAATTCAGTTGATTACATTTGGACCAGCACATGAAATGTGCGGCTCAGTGAGATGTAGACGATGTTTTGGTTGATTTTTTTAGCCATATAGAAATCAAATTGCAGAGAATATCACCCATGAACAGACGTTAACTTGGCCGCGATATATAAGATAAAGCCAGACAGTATAACATAATACCAGACAGTATGTGGCTTTTCAATCCCATTGTTGATAGAGATGTACAATGCGTTAGTCAGCCATGAAGCGTGAGCTTCGGTGACATGAAAAAATCATATGGGCTTCACAAAAAGAGCAGTTTGACTACAAGTTATAAGGGACTGGTCTGGTTGTACGACAGTCAGCATGCTGCAGCACGAAATATTTTTATATAGGCCGAAGAATTAGGATGCGTCGGAGTTTTAAATGGAGGTAATGCTTAGCTGCCCTGCAATAGCTCAGCTTTGGATTCGCAGGTTTTGTAAATCTGACATCTTAGATCTGGGTGAAATAAAAGTAATGTTAGGTTTATCCGACATGTAATAACACTTCAAAAGTTATGGATTCGATTCATTGCTGTGATTCCATTGAATGGCTTGAATAAATGCCGCTGCATGTAACTCGTCTAAATCGTCTCGCTTCTGTGTCTGCCTTACATTTAATTAAATATTTCATCCGCCTTCCTTATCAAGTTCACCCACACTCGTTAAGTTATTCCCAATAATAGGCTAAACGCAATATGTATACATGCGATGTAATTCGTCTTGCCTTTAGGTTAGAATCACATGTGCTGCAGGTATTGAAGCTGAGAATTATATTTCTGAAAATTTGAAATCCTGTGTTACCAAAGCAATGTAGCAATAACAACAACTTCGGGTTTTCAATACAATATTTACATACTAGAATGCTTAAAATAAATGACAAATACATAGGAATAGGAAATTATCAGAGATAAATAATAATCATAAAGTAAATTATTTCTTTTTAGAGATAAGGTAGATCGTTAATATTCCTGGAATGAAAGCCCACTGTATGGATTACGGGGGTCAAGCGAACGTATTTTCGTATGAAAACGGCTAACATCTGCTCATGCGTGAGCCTGTCTTTTTTGTATGCTTCATCTAATCGAAGTTTTCAGACATCACAATTATGCTTAATGATTTGAAAAGGAAAGAGATGTAAGATGAATTTCAGACTGATGTTGTCTATCATCACCTGACTCCCTATTCTTCATCTCCGGCATACCTTCATCGTCGTCGTTAAAATCTTCGGCTATCTCTCGATCTAAGTCGTCTATTAGATCAGCTCTAGTTGATACGTACAAGCATGCCAGTGCGGAAAGCACCCAGACGAGCTTCATGACGCTGAAGCAAACGTGCCTTAGTCTAATAGACCTCCTTATAGCTCTGCTTCTCTTCAGCGTGTGATGAAGTTCTTGCTGGATGTTCTGTTTACTTACTCCCTTGTTACGCCTCATAGACGGCAGTGTTCCTCTACATTTCACTGTTTCTATTCGTTGACGTGAGCAAACCTTAGCCGTCACAATACTCCTTTTGTTTTGAATACTCTAGCACAGTTTCATTCGTGTATAGACGTTCACGTCATTGTCAAAGTGAAAGTCATGCATGCTAGCTTTCAATTGATACTGATCGCAGAAGAGTGACCAAGCAACTGTTGCTTTTGAACGCAATCTACAGCGGTTCACACTCAATCACGATGGTGGGCCCAAGGGTGGGCCTACAGTTGCTGTCGGTAAAGCACAAATTAACAATGCTAAGCACTTTCTCATGCTGTTATAATAAACCTATTGTTATAATATAATGATGACTATCCTCCCCCGTATTTCGACTAGCTGCACAATCAATACACTTTCGGATGCATGTAAATGTTTGTCGTCATGTAATTTCAGTACCGTAGTTAGTTCGTTTGGATCTTTAATGGTTGTAGTCCTTTCAAAGGTTTGTAGGTTAATTGACGAGCAAAAACTGCTACTTTTCCACGATACACTATACAGTCGGGTCGACCGCGCTATACGTGAACGGGGAAGTACTGTGAGGTGTAAAATCCAACCTCGAAGGTAAAACATCAGACATTGCAATAGATCAAGCAAGGAAGAAATGTTTCTCGAACTGAATGTAAACTTCTAGCTAATAAGGTTCAAAGTCTTAAAGTTAAAGTCGCGCTGCCTTTGCTGTTGCGGTCTTTCCAGATTTACCAATTTCCTTTCCTATTCTATTTTAATCATCCCAGCGATTATTCCGAACTGCTGGATTGGTCGTCTAGTCTATAGAAGGGTCAATATGTCGGATGATAATTTTAAGATCCATCTATTGCTAACGTAAATAGTCCTTAATTGATCGTAAATTCCAGGGTAATATAAAAGTTTGTATTTGCTAAGTACATGAATAGCATACAGCGACTATTTGCATTATGGCTTTTCCTGAAATGCATTTTACGATTTCTGTAAATAAATTTCTAGGAAATCGAAGATTACACTGAAAAAATGTTTTTAAGACAGAAATTGTTTCTTGCTTCAAGTATCAATTTTCTTAGAATAAGACTTGGTTAGTGGAAAACCAATAGCAATATTCTTATTTGGCTTAGTATTTTTTGCTTACATCATGGACAAGTATTTGTTTACTATATTTAAGTATAATATTTCCTAAAATAAGAAATTTTGTTCTTAAAATGGGAACACTATTTCTGCAGTGTGTAGCTATAGCGGGCTAGTTTTTAAAACTAGTTCCACTACTAGCATTTTGGGTTTTGGGAAAACTAGCGTTATTACTAGCGATCTACGTTATAATTATAGTCAATCCAAGTGTATGATATACAGACAGTTTTGCTTCTTGCTGCAATGTTACTTCGTACCAATTACGGACTTACTGAGTATACAGAGATACATGGAATTGTGTGGATTGAACTTTGAGCTTTTCAATTTAACTTTTCATTGCATTGAGATAATATTGTAAATAATATGATAATTCGGATCATCATGTTTCAATATGTTAAATTCGAAGCTAGACATTAGCGATCGACGTGTCTTCCCAGCTCTGTCCCTTTTAGCCGGCACAAATATTATCAGAACTCGATGTTAGGAGTTCGATATCTCATCTGAAATATTATTTTTGCCAGTCGTATTTTTTCATAGAGCTCCAGCCACATGTGAAGTATCGAAGTTGGTGGTAGTAGCACTTTAAGAGGCGCATCTACAATGCATTTTGAGGTGCAGTGGGGAATAATAATTTCGCCCTTTGTGATGATAAAAGGAAATTACTTCGTTTTAGATGCATTCAAACACCCTCTTTTCTATTATATGACTATCAATCTTTATTTAATTTCTTTTTCTGGCCGGTATAAGTTGCTCAATGCAGCTCACAATGATCTGTCTCAAAACAACGCATAAGTGACGCTACTCGTTTTAGTCAAGCTTTGGCATTGTTTTGCTTTAGATTGCAAAGCAAAATCTAGCGAGAAACCCTCTAGCTACAATGCAAAAAGTAGTGTTCCCATTTTATGAACAAAGTTTCTCATTTCAATGAATATTCTTCTTAAATCTTATAGTTATCCTATAATCTTACGCTCTAAGTCATAAATTACCAAGCCAAACATGAATATTGCTGTTGTTCTCCCACTGACCAAGTCTTTTTTTAAGAAAATTGATGCTAGAAACAAGAAAACTATTCTTATCTAGAAATTTGTCAGTGTAAGATCTATGCTGTTTATAATCATCTGTTGCGTTGAAACCTTTTACGGGAGAAATAACTTCAACAACTGTACCTGGTTTGTCTGTAAGTATCACGTCTAGAAACGGTCCCTTGCAATCTCCGGGGTCGACTTGAATATATTCCTTTCCATTCAACAGCACAGACGCATGCGTCAGTTGATCTTTGGCATTGTACAGCACATGAGATATTCCACTATCTCTACTGTCAGATATTTCTTGATAAAGGATCCTCTGCTGCAGAAGCTTCCCTTTATTTACAATCACAGTCTTGATTAAACGAGCGTTGATATAACGAGAGACTTCTGTGTCGTGGCTTGCATGGTTCTGAAAACTGATCGACGTGCATTTCTCTGCGTCTAAGAGAAACCGACAACAAATTATGACTAAAATATTTTCTTATCTCTTGATTAGATTGCTTCCTTCCTCGAATGAAATAGATTGTAATTGCTAATTCTGGGATAGAAGTTGAGTATGAGTATATATTTAAACTATACACACTGCAAAATATAGAATTCTCATTCTAAGGACAAAACTTCTCATTTCAAGGAATATTGTTCTTAAATCTAGTAAACAAATACTTTTCCCCGCTCTAAGCCATAAATTAGTAAGCCAAACTGATATAAATATTGCTATTATTCTTCCATCCATCAAGTCTTATTTTAATAAAATTGATACTTGACTAAAACAAGAAAAATATTCTTGTCTAGAAAATATGTTTTCAGCGTAGCAAGCGAAATACAAAATATTTGATTACAGATGGATGGACATTGGGCAGCGTGTTCGGTATTTGCAATGTTTCTGGCTGTGGAAAATTGCAAATGGTGGGGCACCATCCTACCTTATTGCTAGTTTTAACAAAAATTACGAGAGAAGCACCCGTGCGGCTTCATCTGCTTGTTTCATGGTGCTTAAAAAGCATCTGCATTCCTTTCAGTCAACTGGTGTCAGGGTTTGGAATGCACTACCCTGCCAGCTCAAAATATCTGTAAATATTGCAAAATTCAAACTTGATTGCAGATTACATATTGTAAGTAATGTATTATAATTTTCACAATTTATATTGCTGTATAATAGAATATTAATTACTTTGGTTTTTATTATGTTATTTAATTCTGCTGCATGAAAAAAAGTTATTTATAACTTAATGGATTTTTCAGAATAAAGTCAACAACAACAACAACAAAAGAAATGGATAACAACAAGCTACCCCATACGATTACATCAATCGTCATTGGGTCATCCCATACCAATTTGCTTTTTTGTTCGGGAGACCCAAAGATCACTGAGACTCAAAGATCAACTGAGCAATCTTTCCTTCTGCTAAGAAAATTGATTCATGTGCAACAACTTGATGGAAATCTTAACATTTATTTCGGATGCTGGTGTTTCTATATTTTGCAATTTATAACGTAGCTTGATGATAGGATATAGATGCCTGTGTGTGCGCAGAATGGGAATGGGCTGTTGAAATGCGAAGTTCAAAATAATATCAAACCAAATTACTGAATGACCCTGCAAATCCTAACCTGACTCCCTCTTCTTCGACTTCGGTATTTCCTCATTCTCGTAACTGAAGTCTTCGGTTATCTCTCGGTCTAAATCGTTGATTAGGTCGGATCTCACGGTAACATACAAACACGACAGTGCGCACAGCGTCAAATGAAGCTGCATGACGCTGAAGCAAACGGACTTAGTCAACTAAATCAACCGCTTTGCTCCTCTTCACCGTGTGATAAACTTACTGCTGAATTCTCTGTTTAATTACTGTCTTGTGACGGCTCATAGCGATCAGTGTTCCTCAGCATTGCCTGCTGCTATTCGTTGACGTGAGAAAAATGCATCCACAACAATCCGTCTTTTGTTTGCTTACCCCAGGACAGTTTCATCCGTGTGTACATGTTCACGGCATTATGAATGTCAAAGTCATGCATGCTAGCATCCAATTGATAGTGTTTCTATAGGGTTTAACGGACGAGCGACCAGTCGACTGTTATCTATTGAATTCCACCTAAAGCGATCTTATCAAAGACAGGTAAGATGAATTAGAAAAACTAATAAGCAAACCTGAGCACTGTGTCATGCGGACTTAAGACGTCTATACATCGTTGGTGGCTGGCTAGAACTAGAACTATAATTCCAAAAGTATTGACTAAATTACTAAAGTGATAAGTATACCAAGTAAAACTAGTTCGCTAGCATAAGATGTGTTAAGATGTTAAAATATTATGATAACCTATCTCTCTCGTCTATCTACTATAGGTGCCGTTACTATAAATTCCAAGGTGTATATGATTTTGTGCTGATAAGTCTGTCCTCGCGAACTGTCCCTCTATCGTATGCATTTAGTATTCTTGACACACAATTACTACAGCTTTTCTACGATGTACTAAGGCGGGATCTATCACGCTACTTCGATAACTGCGGGATGTGTTTACAACTTTCCGCACGATAAGTTACGGAATTTTGCGATATGGTGACTGGTTTCATAAACCTCTTAAAGAAATGTCGACATCACAGCAGAGAAGGACACGCATAAAAGCATACAGGGTAGAGTAAGCCAAGCATAATTCTTCGTCTAGATAAAATCACTCGGTATGGAAGTAATTCTAACATATAATCCGTTCTAAGAGCCACCTTTTCCAACGGATCGCCATTGCAATCCAACGTGGCAACGCCATCAGCATGTTGGGGTCCCTAAAGTCACCGGACTGTCTCAATGAGATGTTTAACCTGTAGTTAGTTTCAGTTAGTTTGCCTTTATTTTAATGTAATTAGTTTTATTAACTTCGGCTTGAGTATTTATTTGTAAGAAAATAATATAGATTGTATTTCTGAAAAAGATTATGTAAGAAAAGATTACATATTTTAACATATAATACCAAGAACTCGTATCTCGCCAATGCTCATGCATACTACTTTCTTCAAAGTGTGCAATATTGTTCTAAACCTTTCCCGGTGCTATATCAAGGTACAGAACTATTTCATTCGCATTGATGACAACAGAGATAAAACGTAAACCGACACAAATATTTAAACGGAAAATAACGTGAATATGGCAAGTAATTTTGTACACAGCACTTACAAAAAGCAAAGTCAGAAAAAAAATACAGATGTTCACACTGCAAAAAATAGTGTTTCCATTTCAAGAACAAAATTGCTAATTTCAAGGAATATTGTTCTTAAATCTAGTAAATAAATACTTGTCCACGCTGTAAGCCATAAATTACTAAGTTAAATATGAATATTTCTATTGTTCTTCAACCGACCAAGTCTTACTTCAAGAAAAATTATACTTGAAATAAGAAACAATTCTTGTCTAGAAACTATTCTTTTTCAGTGCATAGATCAATAGACTTCAGTTTAAACTTAATTAATGACAATCATATATACAGCAAAAGAGGAAATCCTGTACGGAGTTTCACAAAATGCAAGCATATTTGTTAGACATGATTCATGACTTTTGTAACCGATGATGACGGATAATAAACTTAAACTATAGGCGAATCTGTAGAGGCGTCCGTGCTCATTGACACTGTTTCCATGTTGCCAATTGTAGAAGTTTACATTGATTGAATAGAGAAAACGACCTTTTAGTTAATCGTGTCACAGGAGAACTGATGTGTATAATTATGCTGGCAATCGTAACTTAACCTCTGTTTCATGTTCAGCCTCGGTTTCATTCAATATCTGTATAATGAGCCTAAATGGCAATGTTGAGGGCCAGAGGTGATGTGAGTCTTGAAAACAGATAATCTTCCTGCTAGAAATCCTACGCATTGTTTGCGATGACGCACTCAGACATCTTGGAAAATGATATACAATATTATTATTAAATGCAAATTTATACTTTATTTGATAAAACTTGTTTACAAATTACTCAATTAAATTGACTGAATGTGAACCTGAACTAATTACCTACAGTTACTACTGCTTTCTTTGGGGACCTAACATGGCGCAGTGGTATACTGCAAGTTTATTCCTTTACTGACATTTGATCTCAAGCAACATGGTGGAGTTTCAAACTGCTCGGAATGCACGTGCAGGCCACAAAGGTCATCTACATCGTGTCCAGGACCGTCTATTATCGTTCATTTTGAAGTACTGTACAACAAACTGACTATGAGCAAAGACCTGACTTCTGTCCATCTTGACTTTCTTGTTTTGCCCAAAACTTTCTGGTCATTTATTCCTGTGCTTCAGCTAGAGAATTAACATATCATCTCTTTAAGAGCAAACTTTGTGCACTTAATCCTTACTATTGGTCAATCTCCTTGTAATTGTTGTTACGTTCCTGGAAAGTTCGACACTGCAGAACCTTTCAAAGTTCTTACAGCTCTAAGGCAAAATTGTCATGAGCACGAATGTATTATTCAGATGGGATAAGAAAGTTAATGAGGTTTGATCCCCACTTACATACTTCCATTATTGCATGCAGGCAACAGTAGTACATAGTATTGCAATGGTTAAACAATTTCTATAATAAAGATACGCAGTTACACAACAGATTAGCTGCTTTCAAACCATTGAGATGAAATACTACTTCATGACTTTGACATGACGAAGGTTTCAGGCAGCAGACTTAACCATAGAACTGTTGGAAACCGAGATTCCAAAAAGTACAGAAAAAGTGGCGCGCCGTGGGAGTCGAACCCACGACCTTTGGATTGCCGTCCACTGCTCTGCCGTTGAGCTAGACGCACCCTCGTTAATCTGCACGAACAGTCTCCGTTATATATCTGCCACCGAGAGCCTTGTTACGTCGTCGTGTATACTGGCCATTTGGTACACGACCGCTTTTCATTATGATTTTACGAACCACCATGAGTTGCTTTGTAGAGTGTATAGTGTAAACATACACTCTCCAACACTCCCCCTCAGAGCACACTCATTTCATATAATTCACTTTATATAATTTTTTCATTGAGTAATCTAGAATACGTTTCTTACATCAATACTACTGTACAGTGAACTATTTATAGTCTTAATTCATATTTTGAGAAAGGGAATATTTAAAACAAGAAGCATATATATTATTAATGTTTGGCATAGTAGTTTCTTATTTGTAGCTTGTATTTACCAAAAGCATCCTTGTATTAGAATTTGAAAAATGTTATTGAAGTAGAAAAAATAATATTTCATATCGGAATAATGTTCTTTCAAATGGAGCTACAGTCATTGCAGTGCAGAATGGAGTTAGCTGTTCTTTTTGAGTTCTAGAGTATGGCAGGTATGAAGTTCAATTCAAATCATTTGAGTTACACAGGTTGCGGTGTGATGTCTTATAGACCTCTTTCACGAGATACCAGTATTGGACAGACCATTAGTGCATTGTGGCGCATGCTGATTGCCCAAAGTAGGAAAGAGATATATTAGTATCAAGTCCAGCAGTATCAAGTCCAGCTCTATCTATATTCCGAAATCAGAGATATCAACCTTTCTCCCAATGGACTTGCTTTTTCCAAAATGGTAGCTTGTGAAAATGGTCTTTTGAAACATACCTGCCAATAACATCATATTAACTTTTGAATATCACACTGAAAATATATTATCTAGATACGAATACTTATCTTGTTTCAAGTATCAATTTTCTTAAAATAAAACTTGGTCGGTGGAAGAACAATAGCAATATTCATAGCTGGCTTAGTAATTTATGGCTTACAGCGTGGACAAGTATTTATTCATTAAATTTAAGAACAATATTCCTTAAAATGAGAAATTATGTTCTTAAAATGAGAATACTATTTTTTGCAGTGCAGTTATGTTGCCTGGTGATATATACTTAGAGGTTTATAGAACCATCTATATATAAATGTTTGCTTATCTGTGTTAGCAACAATATAACCGAGCTACAGTCGGTCTGCCGACACAATGGACATCTTCGTAAACACCAGAAGTGCACATATCCAGGTTTGAATCTTCCAATCCTATAAAAAATCCATATATTGTTTATGTGTGCACAGCGGCTACTTTAGAAAAACCGCGACTATTGAAATAGTTCCTGTCTTCAGTTTTGACACAAAGTTTTAATAGATAACCGTCAAGGAAAGAGTGTTGCACTTTGTAACTGATCAATACGATTCTCTTCGATACCATGAAGCTAACTGTGGTATTCGCTACAATACTAGCCTATGCTTTTGCATCTACAAAATATGACTCACTTGAACGTTTAATTGACAAGATCAGTGACGCAGTTAGCGGAGAAGAGATTGCCTCAGATGTTTCGAAAAGATCAGAAGGTAAGAGAAGAATTAACTAAAAAAACAATCAGCTGATAAATCTTGACGAAGCATCGATTTTGTTAGTGTTTAAATATTATGAGTCAAACAGTATACTTGTCGTATACTGTTGTGAACAAAATGTACGAGAAAGATACCAATATCTTTGGATGCAATACAGCATCATTCTGCACTATCTTCTGCATACTTATATGTTACAATTATATAAGATATGTACCTCTTGTTTGTATAATGATAGAGAATGTGCAATGTAGAGCATCCATCAAAAGGTAGCATATAGGTGCTATATATATATATATTATTAAAACAGTACCTTTCTAGGAAGTTTAGTTTTTAGAATTGTGAAGTATATATTTGCGTGAAGTTGTAGATTGATGAGACAAAATAATCTGAAAAACCTAAAATTTGTTATACGTTTGATTCCATTAACTTCATTCTTTATACACCAAGTTACTTTACCTAAACATTAGACATCAATTTCCCAGTGTTAGATAATGTCCATACTGTATAAACAGTAATTTGGGAAGTGAAGATTTTTGAAGACGCTAACGTATGCCAATGTCCTGCAGAGGCGTCTATCTTGGCCATATCAACAGGCGAGAAGATGGCTTCCTTCCCAAGGTGGTCATTAACACCGGTTCTCTCATGGTGGTCAGATATCCGCCGCAACACAACGATCACCCCCGCCAGCTCTATCCACGAAGCAGAAGATCGAGAGAACGGGCGACGCAATGTCTCTGAAAGCTGCCATCAAATGGTGCTACGGCCGAATCGGCCACGCTAGCATGCATACTTTGGGAAGTGACTCTTTTGGGAAGTTACTTTGCCTAAAAGCGTTTGATTCCACTAACTTCATTCTTTATATACCAAGTTACTTTACCTACAAGTTAGACATAATTCTCCCTTTGTTAGTTAATGTCTTTACAATTTAAAATACTTTTTTGTAACGTTAAACTTTATGTGACTTTAAAACAAAGTTGGGAAATGACTCTTTTACGGCAGCATTAATATAATGAGTGTAAAGGTTTATCATCAACGTCAGTTTTTGTGCATTTTACAAATAATTCACATTTTATAAGAAACATATAAAAAAGCAGGGGAAGCAGCCAATCAAGCGGAAAGCAGGAAAAGAGCCAAATACGCCGGCCTTGAGTCACAATACATCGTGCAACCAGTTGCCGTGGAGACATTGGGTGCATTTGGCAAAGGAGCAAAAAGAAACACGCACGAGCTAGGTACAGAGGGGGGACGCGGCCAGCATCCAAGGGACTATGCCTAGTAGGAATTTTCTGCCTATTTTTAAATTGAAAATAATATACAGTTTATTAATGTCATGTAGCTATTAATTCTTGCAAATACAGTACATGACATTATGCGGTCAGTTAGTTCAGAGTTCATGTTTTTACATTTAACTGTTTATTAGGGACCTTAGATTCGATGATATTTTAATAGTAATTAGAAACATTTCGAATATGTAAAGAGTAGTAGCGGAGACTTTCATTGCGTCTCAATAGTGTCTTCTATATATGATATATACTTTCCACATAACCACAACCGAAATAAGGACATGATGCCAGGAATCAAAAACTCTATATTACAACAAACAATCTTTATTTATTTATTCAATCAATTCAAAAGATACAAAAAGCATGCGAAATGTTTATAAATGTGCGTGGACTGTTTGTAGTTCACCTTACAGTTAGGTGTTTCTAAGAAACGGATTTGTGGCTGCAGAAATGTTTACAATTGTGTAATGATTGCAAAATCAAAACTTGCGATGTCTTTGTTTAATTAAAAGTCTTATCTTTTGGGCTCAAACAACCCCGAATCATCGAGGTACTTTGTGGAGTCAGTGGGATTTTTGTCTGAATCGATGCTGAGGCTTGTGCAGTATACAGCAATAAGGAATGCTAAGATAACTGGTTTCTGAAAATGCTATTTTATTGCTTCAAATATGAACTTTGTTTTGGTCAGGAGAATATTCATGTTAAGCTTAGTAATTTCTATCTTACAGCTTTCTCGAGTACTTCTTGAAGTAGATTTTAAAGAATATATATCCTCTTGATAAAATTCTTTTTCTTAAAATAATGTTGAAATATTTTGCAGTGTATCGTTTGAGAGCATTACATACTCTATACAACACTATTCGAATTACATTATTAAAGCTAAACTATAGCACTTGGTAAATGTCTCTGTCAAGGCATATTCGGGGAATAGCAAACGTGACAAAAACGTCGCAGATGACTAGATATAGTTGGCTTCGTATTAATTACTTAGATTAATTACAAACTACACATGCTCCATACGATTGGGCTAGAGACACTTGGGACTCTCGGTGATAATGCAGCGCGTTTCCATCCTTCTTTGGGAAAGAGGTTAGCGGAAGCCACCGGCAAACCCCGAGCAAGAGCTTTCTTTAATGCAACGCATAAGCGTTGCTGTCGAACGTGGAAATGCTGCCTCGGTCCTAGGAACTCTCCCATCTAGCAAGCTTTTGAAATGAAGTTTTTAATTTGTCAATAGTTCGCAAATAGGTTGTAATTTTAGAGGTATTTTTTTAATCGAGGATATTATTGTATCTGCTGGTTAGATTAATTTTTATCTATTTAATTCTGATCTTGTATTATTTCAAACTCTCAAATAAAATCTCATTGTGCAAAAATTAAAAAAAATTACTTAGAAGAGACCATCGCTATATCGTAGAACGTGAGGCGTCGAAGGCTATATTGTGAAAGACCACAAGTCACCCACGAGACCACCCCTCTGACCGGTGCGTCAATGATATCATGAAGTATAGATCGTTCATTTCCCTGATCAGCTTGTTGGGCTAGCCGTAGCACGTGCCCCTCTTGCTCCACAACCCCTCTGACAGCGGAAGACTATACAGCGCCACTGCAGCAGAAAGGTAGCTGAACGCGAATTTGTCAATGACTTTGCTTGTAAATTACATGAAGGTCCCATTCCTTCCCATCTGCCCTGACAACTGTGAGTTGTCCAATGAATATCAGATCGACTGACAATTTTAGCATACATTTTAAAACAGTTTCTTTTAATCAGGACTAGCGATAGTGTCAGGAGTTTTAGAACACGCATTTATCTCTAGGGATTATCTTGCTTTCATACATTGTTCCTGTGAGATTTTGAAATTTTTCCTTAAATAAAGGATAGTGCGAAACAACGTGGTAGTAGAGTGAAACCTAACTTAGATATCAATTTAATCACTTCATGGTACTGTATATTAATATTCTAATAAAAAATATCATCTGACTGCAAATATTTAAAAATCCAAACTGGAATCTTAATATATATTTTCGAATACTTTGAATTTGTTTTGATTCTTTCATTGACAATATTGACACTTCGAAGTCATCGTATTCTCTGTGATCAAACACAGTAGCGCTACCGTCTGTACTTCAAAGTTACCTCTATTTAGCCAGTTTTATTTGAAGTTTAACAGAGCCAGAGTCGCTTCCTTTCATTTTTTCTTGGCTAAATCAAGATCTTTATCTATGACTTTATTTCTATGGAGATCTCCAGCAAGACTTTAATTCAATCAACATTTAAGCAGCTGTCAGCCAGGAATAATTGCAGAAACTTAATAAGAGTAGAAATTTGAAATCGTAAAATCTAAAATACTTGTAATTTACGTTTCGTTTGATTATTTTTACGTGTATTATTGTATTGAATGCATACTGTTCTGGCGAAATTGAACCCCTCGGAGAACACCACTGGACTTGTATATATTTAGATTAGATTAATTAGTTATATTATTGCTTTTGGTTTATGTAAATTAGTTATTTATATCTTGTGTTTTGTTGTTATTGTGATTATTCAGTATGTATATATGTATGTTTATTTGCCCAGATGGGACAGGAAAATAACGGAGGGATTTACCCTCGCTTACATACTTCCATTACTGCATGTAAGCAACAGTATAGTAAATATTTTATACAATAAACAGTTCTAATACAACAGACAGTTACATGTCAGATCCGTTGCTCTCAAGCCAGATTTGAATTGGTGGAAGGACTTTGTTGTGACGAGGGCATCTGGCAGCGAATTCCACCATGGGACCACACGATTTATAAATTGGTTTTTCACCGAATTCAATTTGCAGATTGAATTGGTCTTGACCTTTAGCGAGTGTCCACGCATTGAATATTTGCTAGTGTCAAGGAATAGCAAACGAGACAAAAACGTCGCAGATGACTAGATAGTTGGCTTCGTATTAATTACTTAGATTAATTACAAACCACACAAGTTCCATCCTGTTGGGCTAGAGACATTTAGGACTCTTGGTGATAATGCAGCGCGTTTCCTTTCTGCTTTGGGAAAGAGGTAGTAGTAGGCAGTAGTTGGTCGCTGTCCGTTTTGCGTCACAGACAGTTGGATTCATACGTTGGTTGTACGTTCGTTGTGTTGCTACACGAAGCATTTGCTTTGAATTTTTGTTTTACTTCTGAGCTCTGGTGTCGTTTGGTTTTGTCGACATTGTTGGTTGTTTGGGTTCAAGCAAAATAATTAATTAAACAGTCTTCTCGAGATCGACATAACACATACAAAGTGATATTTTTTCGTTACATAGCTACCGATAGTTGCATGTTTAAATGGGAACAGCTTCTGTTCTGTGTGCGAAGAGGTTCCGTCAAAGGGCTTAAAGCCGACTTAGCAAATGAAATCATTCCAAAGGTGGTATTGACCAATGAAAATAATATATAGGAGTAAACATTATGAACTAACAAACGAACAGGAAGAGAGGCTGATGCATTTTTCAGAATGAGGCTGAGCAAACCGACTAACTAATGGCAGCTCCGTTTCCATAAACTTTTGTGACCCACATAATTTTACAAAGAGGAATAATACATAAAACATGGTTTGGAAGCAAAATTTCAAAGAAGACGAAGATTAAATCGAAACATGCTTCAGACGTATTCCCTCTCAGCAGATTTCATCGAATTAACAGAAAGAATACGGAGATTTCACACAAAATGTGTTAGTTTCAGAGATAATTTTTCCAGTTAATTGTAGTAATCAGTGTTCCTTCTCAAAACGTCCTGTTTATATATTTGATTCATTTTGAGACATAACACTAGTCCTCCAAATGCTTGCATATCTCCTTCATCACAGTAAGCGTAAAAATTCCTATTTAATAGTTGAACCCATCATATTATTATTCTTTGATATGTTTAAAACGATATTCTTCCTTGTCCTTTCATTGTTTACGATTTCTTCCTCTTTTTTCTCTCTCGTTTTTCTTCTTAAGCATTTCTTTAGTTAAGTAGAAATGTATAGATTGTGTATTTGTGATTTAAATTATATCCGATCATACTATTTATATCAAACAAACAAAAAAATAAATCAAAAAATCAAAAAATAAGCATTTCTTAAATATCAATTTTGGTATATTCGTTTCTTTATTGGAAATTTGTGGTGTTTTTCTTTGCGACATCCCAATTAAACAACTTCACGTACTTAGAAAATGTTCCTGATCATTTAGATCTTTTTTTTATTTCTCATCATTTCAATTCTGATATCTTGATCAAATCTGCATCAATCATTCTATTTTTCAGAATGCCGCGACACTTACAACAAATGCCAGTTCTGGGCTAGCATTGGTGAATGTGAGAAAAACAAAAAATGGATGCCAGCCAATTGCCCTCTCAGCTGCAATACATGCAAAAAATCAACTGCAGGTACGACGACAAGTATTTATAAAAAGTACAAAATGTCAACCAGTCTATTCCTTTAGTAATCAAATCAAATTTTTGGACATGAAATTACAAGCATAGGCCTCTAATAGAGACAGAATGCACGTAATCCGTCACGCACATATACAGAGTACTTGAAATCCAACCCTTGTATGCACGGAATGCACGCAATCTACCCGACCGCGTATATGCAAGGGACATGAAGAATGACGTTATTTCCCTTGGGCATGGACTGAACTTGGAGTAGCCTATCAGCCGATACGTACCATCCTGAGGATCTTAAGTCTAGCAATTTGAATCAGGCCAGTGTTAGGAAATTGCGATATGTAATCAAACAAATTGTCCAAAGCCCTGAACACAATGTACATTATTGGACGCAATCATTTCGAAATAATTTTGTGACATTTCTTTTATTTCCTGCAACTTGAAGATCCTTCAGATTCTGCAAGGTATAATATTCTAAGTGGATATATTTTACGAGAAAATACCTACATTCATCTATTCAATATTACTAACCATTGCCCAACCGATGATCTGCTCATTTGCCTATCTACTTTTGGGAGACGCAGAATAGCGTCACTGGTCCGCTAAGGGTGCCAAATAGAATCGTACAAAAGAAACAAACTAGCGCATGCTACAGGCGTAACTTTCTACTTCGTATTCGATTACCAAGGAAATGTATCGTAATGAAATGTTTGCACCATCTTGTTCATATTGCTGTGCATTTAGTAGCTACTAATTCTTGCTCTGTTGCTAATCCAAAGTGAGCGAGACCAATTAAAAGAACCTACAAGGTACAACAGAAGGTATCATGAAATCTAATAGAAATTGATTCTAGGAGGTCCAAGACAAATTGTATATCTTTCGGATGTCTTTGGCTCTCGGAAGGCTAGCTACATCACCTCACCAAACAAAACTAATATCCTAGCAGATAAAACAAACTATAAAGAGCTTTGTTTTAAGAATATTCACGCATCGCTTCATAATGTCTTGTTTAGTTATAAGCTCTAGTGTATATATATAGGTATAAATAGGTGGTGACATTTAAATATGTATCATTAAGGTTCCTCTCTGCATATTCTATACATCTGGGTAGACAACAATATATTGAGCAGTCTTTGAATTAAGATAGTGATTTATTGAATTTTTAGTGGTGATTCAGAATGTTCGTTAACCCTGATATTTTCAAATAACAGTCTAGAATGGGATACATAATGTGATCATGCAATTGACTTGAGTTTTAGGGTGCATTGACAAACACAGTGTTTGCTCTCTTTGGGCATCGGTGGGTGAATGCAGCAAGAACAGTATTTGGATGACAAAGAACTGTCGTCTGAGCTGCAAAAAATGCACAGCTGAAGGTAATTTAATTCGTCTAGTATATTTGAATGACCAAATACATATAAAAAGCTAAAGTATCAGAAAAGATAACAATTAACAATTAAATAATCAACAATTAACAATTAAAAATTAACAATAATCATGATACCAATTATCTTTGTTATACAGTTCTTTGTTGTACAGTAAGCTAAACATTTTTATGCTTATCTATTTTCCCTGTAGATTCTTGCTATAGGAAATAGATCAGCATTGATCTCTGTTTCTAAGAATAGAAGTAACTTGTAAATCGACAAATATACTCTTTCGAATGAGAAACTTGTAACTTTCACCTTCTTCTTGAGTAAAGCAAGTGACTTTAAATGTAACTAGTTACTTATTTTTAGCAACTTTCACATCACTGCTTAGAATTTCCATGTAGTCTGAGTTGAATGAACAATTAAACGTCATCAGGAAGAAAGTTCCCTACTGAAAATACACGATAGAAGAGTGAGTATAATATTTAAGTGTGTAAGTAGCAGAATGTCATTTAAGCTCTAAGGATTTTTCACGATTTGTTGTCAGCGTTAGTGATTCGAGCCATGCTCCCCGTTGTGTAGAACCCAAGTTGTACAGTTAATACATGTACTCTCGCTTGCTAGACTGTTTTTTAATTTTAAGGCATTAGTTCGGAGGTGGCACGTGGAGAGCAACTCCTCAGTACTCACACGCGTAAGAACAAGCAGGTTGCAATTTATCTTGTGAACCTACAAATACATACACTGCAAAAATAGAGTTACCATTTTAAGAACAACATTTCTCATTTCAAGGAATTTTATTCTTAAATCTAGTAAACAAATACTTGTCCACGCTCTACACTGAAAAATATTTTCTACTCAAGAATTATTTGTTTGTTTTAAGTATCGACAGGCTCAAAATAAGACCTGATATGTGGAAGAACAATAGCAATATTCATATTAATTTGACTTAGCATTTTGTTACTTACAGCGTGGACAAGTATTTATCTACTAGATTTAAGGATAATATTCCTTAGAATGAGAAATTTGCTCTTAATACGGAAACAATATTTTTGCAGTGTGAGATTAGCAACGTTGGACTAGCGGCGTCGTGGTGACGTGGAAACAACAAAATCTGTTCTGGACAAGAATTTGTCCCTTGTTCAAGTTTGAATCTTCTTAAAATATATACAACATTAACCCTAATACAAAATTATTCAGCCAATTTAAATTGCTATTATGTAATTTAGTGATGGGTCTCTTCTTCCGGCTAGAAGATACCTGTAATTTTTTAAAGAATAACATTTGCATCTATTTTGTCCATGGTCACTAACATAATTATTATATGTGTATCAGATTCTCAATATTTCTGTTGTTTAGGAAAATACGATGAAGCTGGATTGAACGCTCACAATGCTTACCGCAGAATCCACGACGCCAATCCGCTAACGTTGGACATCACCCTATCTAATGATGCCCTGGCGCATGCGCGTAGAATGGCACAACGAGGATACATGTATCATGATTCGAACAGACAAGGACAGGGTGAAAATCTCGCCTATTCGTGCCGAAGTTCAGGAGTTGTATTGACTGCAGAGGCAGCAACAAAAATGTGGTAAGGGGATCTACTGTATAGCGACTCTGCTGATCTAATACAAATCAATTTTTTATTACTTTTTTTCTTTTAATACTATATTTGTGCAATTTTTATTCTCTAAACTATTATATTAAATACAAATATAAATAAGAAACACTGATACTGACGATCATTCGACTTTGGCAAATGTGCCGCATACGCTTTCGACGTATCTGCGCTGGATGGCCAAGCTCAAGTTTGCAACGAAATCTACCTTGATTTTATTATTAAATGATTACCACTATGTAAACATTCTTCACCATAATCTGTCGAAACGTTCTTCGAGTTTGAAATGCCAGACCTAGGAATACCAATATACTCAGACATCTAATTGGAACTTTATGTTGAGACAATTGACTTTGTTCGACAAAATAGAAGCGCTATAACAAGGCAGGAGACATCGATGCAAAGAGCTACCAGTCCGAAGAAAATGTACACATAAGAATACTATAAACGCAAATGAAATACGTAAAAGGACACGTGAAAGGACAAAAAAAAACAAGCGAAAAAATGACCAAATAACTCGAGCTGCACAAACAAAATTTCAAAACTACAAGGGGATTGGAAACTAATGTTACCCAATCAGCAAAGATTGATGCAATTACGAAGTAGTGTTTCTCAATATACATGGTAAATTTCCGATATATCTGGAATGACTACAGCCACAATTACGAACAGTGTTGACATTTCAATCTTAAATGGCTATATTGGTCAGACATGTAAGCGAGAGATCAAAACCTCATGGCATGCTTATTGTTCAGGAAGCAGACCTTTTCAATCAAGTAAACAAATGTTATGCTTTGAGGCCACGCTCTACACATTTACATGTTAAGCATTCCATTGAGCACTATACCACGTGATACTTCTCTGACAACAATGTCATCCCGAATGGAATTTGCTCTTGAAAAAGTTTGTTTTTACGATGACCATAGGATTCTTTGCATCTTGTTTCTTCTTTTTCAGGTACGAGGAGGTTTGTGTGCCAGGTTACTACTTCGGTAATTCTGGCTTCTCCTCGGGTACCGGGCATTTCACGCAACTCGTTTGGAAGGCAACAACTCACATGGGGATGGCAATGGTAACAGCTCACCAACGTGGTATGCTCTGCACTTACGTTGTGGCAAGATATGCACCGATGGGAAATGTTTACGGTGAATTCAAAAGCAATGTGGTAGCCGGTAGTTTCAGCAGAAACAGCTGCTAAAGCAAAGGCTAGATTCGTTTTGAGAAATTTGGTCGATGGAATGGACATTGACGCTTGGTTTTGAAGATTATAATCAATTGATATGCATGGTTTTAATTTGATACAATTCATGCCCTTGAACGAAATGACAGCCATTTAATTTAATTACTGCCTTGGGTTTGAAATAAATAAATCAATGAGTGTTTTTGCTTGCTTGTCAGTCCATTCTTTCGCATCTACGTGTTTGCATTCAAAATATGCCCTATACAATTGTGTGTTTCTTGGTTTGGCTATAAGATTTCTTAAAAAGCAATATAGATATTTGCATCTGACATATATAAACAAGTGTGGATAACGGATCCTCTAGATTTAGGAATGTTTTTCTTTAAATGAGAAACTTTTCCCTTCTTTCAACATACTGGAATCATATATTGTAGTTTATGCAAACATTTTATCGTTTGACAACTAAGTAAACTTTGATAGTAAATTATTTTAAGGGACAGAGAAACGAAATGACGGAAATGTCTCATCTACAAGTTGTGGGCTTGAGTTGTTCTCAGCATAGAGCAAAACGTCCAAGGAATCAATGCACCGTGTAAGCATTTCATTTTCTTGTTTTACAAGTTATCGCGGCTTATAAAATAAATAACACAGCCAGTAACATACTTCACAATAACCCTTTTCACGAGCTACCATTATGGGAAAACAGTGCATTGTGGGGCAAAGTGAGTACCTGAAGTAGCAAAGAAAATGGGTTTCTGGCCCATATTAATAACGGGAATTATATTTTTAAAGCAAGTAGCGCAGCTTGAAGAAATTTGCATCAGTGTCAAATCCAAGTTTCTCCATATTCCTAAATCAGAGACATCAACCTTCTCCATAATGCACCTGCTTTTTCCAAAATGGTAGCTTGTGAAATTGGTCTATTAAACTATGAACCACAAGTTGAGGGCATCGAAGAGATTATTATAGTTATCAGCATATAATTTTAAACATCGCATATGACATCATTCACATAAATATCTTCCGTAGATCTGATTAAAAACATTAATAGCCTCTGAAATGTAACATTCATGCGGTATGAATCATTCCTAACGAGACAGTTTTCACTGACACAGCTGAGTCGGTAACCGCTTCTAGGATAAGGCATTAAAAATAATATAAATAATGGAGATTGTAAGTATAATGTAGTTCTTAATTCTTGTAAATATGATATTATGTGTCAGTTAGTTTCGAGTTCACGTTTTTACATTTAACTGTTTATTACGGACATTAGATTCGATGATATTTTAATAGTAATTTATATTCTGAGTTTATATAGTCCTAATTTATTATTCTGTTTTGTCAAATCAATGATATTTGAAAAACATAGATTACTTTTACGTCTTAGGTTATCCTGCATATGAGGAATTGTGTTTCTGGACGGCCAATGTTTCCATGTTCTGATTCTCGAATGGTCCTTATACGTGTATAAAACACATCACCCTGATGAAAAGCGACTCACGCCAATCCACGAAGCGTTAGACCAAATTCATTTGATAACGCTGGAAGCGAATTGAACTATGTCATGAATGCAGTGGGTAAAATTAAGAAATAATGGTAATGTATTTTGCGGATCAAGGGCTGGTTTGATCTTATGAACCTGAACATAAGATCTATCTTGCATCAAAAACTGGTTTACTTCGTGAAATGCAAATACCAATACCGGGAGCGTCAGGATCAAACGTACGGATTATATCCGACAGGAAACTATACGAGCAATGGCATCTTATATAGACAAAATTCACGGAATTTGCTACGGGAATGTACAGAATGCCTGAAATACACACCTTGTATGCGCGGGATGCATGCAATTCACCAAGCCCCTGTATACAAGAGATGATGTCATTTCCCGCGCAAGGGGATAGTCTCCCGATCCGATCAGCCGATTTTCGTCGTGACGCTCACATATAATACAGTTCTACAAACAGACAAACAGTTTACTCAGCAGAGTGCTTAGAAATGGCGTCAGATAAGCAGACACAATGGCCAAACCCCTGGAAAACAATTTTCATTATGGGACTAAGCCAAAAAGCATGACTGACCAACTGACCTACTATCTAAATGTCTTCTTCGAAGCTTCATCTACTATTTTGATGGAAGCTCTCAACATTCTTTCATAAGATGTGTAGTTTTATTAAATGTAAGTTATACGACTGGACAATTGGGACGGGGTTATCAAAAACGAGAACTTGCTAATTGCTACTAATGATGGACTAATGAGTAAAATAATACACTGAGTAAGACTATTGATTACGTTATTATTAGTAAGCAGCTGTGTATTGTCTCCATGCAACACAACAATGAGAGATTGGAGAGCATTGTATTTCTATAAGAGACCAACTTCCTTTAAAAGGATCATTATGATCAATCAGTCGTCTAATTCTGAGTTATCTTAGTCAATATGTCTCGATAGATGAATAACTCTATCCCAGCAAAATTTTGAATCCAATTAGTGATTAAAAAAAACATCATTTATAGTAATTATGTATCATCTAAAAAGAACACGATCACAGCTTTTGCCTAAAAAACTTGAGTGCTAAAATGCCTAAGATACATTGAGTAGTAAAACTAAGAATTTCCATGCTTCTTACAAGTTTTCCTAAGTTTTGAGTGTGCCAACAATGCTTTTAGGATTATTCCTCTTGGTTGACATAATTATTATAATATACGATAGTGCGATCTTGGAAACTAGCTTGAATGTCTCGAATACGCCTTTCCAAGAGTTGCTTGCTTTTTGCAGCATTCTCAGTACTTTAGACATGCGTCATGCATGCAGGTCTTGTGTGATTCTTAATACAGATAGGTCTACCTGTTTTGACAGCCAGTCCTTTACGTTTCGCTTGCTTGGCTGTCGGCATGCAGTATGGTAGCCAAAAGGCGAGTTCGATCGACGTAAAGCGTTGCAGCACCAGCCAAGCAAAAGAGTGAAATACACAGAGGTAATCAAAACTGACAAACTCGACGAAGATTCATTCTTCAAATTTTAGTTTGTATCAAAATTGCTTGATTGTTTAGTAGATTCTTTTGGGTAAATAACAATGAACACAAATATAATCGATGTCAATATACAAGCTGGCTACAAAACGGTGAGTATAATTGGAAACGATATTTCTAGATTTCATATCAGTTGTTTTAAACTTTTGTCTGACCTATCTCTCGTCTTTTTCTTATCTATACATTTAGAACATCAAGGGAACAAAGATGGATTATGTTGCTAGGCTACTAGAGGTGAATCGCAGAAAATTTAAACCCACCACTATTTTACTGCAGATTAGCCTAATGATACTAAAATGCAGAGCGCAATGACCTTTGATCAAGTGCAGTTAAATTTTCATCTGCTTCGTGAAAGTAAGTACCTGCTAGGAAGGAGAAAGCTAGATCGTTTAATCGAACATTCAAGGTGTAGACAAGAGAATCAGGTCGAAAATTACAATATTTTTTATAGAAAATATATTATGTTCCGGGAGTTTTTCCTCTTCGCATTCTCCATTGCCGTTAGAGGTAAGTTGTGTCGCATACCTTGAATGCCATCTTGTTTACAGTTTCATTGCAAAGCATATAGCTTTGTTGTTTTTATAAGGATTGCTGAATGATTTGTGAACATTGAAGTACATTCTAGAAGCAGTATGCTTATATGGTTACATTCCTCGAGCTTTGCTTGCTCTTATTTGAATTTATTGAAATTCTTAGCAAAATTCAGAGAAATTCATCAAAATATCATCTTCCTCATTACTTTTTACATGCAGTTGAATTTCTGATCTGCAAGCGTGTTTTTTGTACTGTTGTCTTGAAATGTGAGGAGACTGGCTAGTCCCTGCTATGCATACTATGATACTTTGTCCAGCGCCGTATTCAATGCATTGTTTTCCAGCTAATAGACAGCTCGGAAAGAGAATCAAATATATCCTTGAAGTCTACAGGAGCTGTTGCCGCGAGAGCCGAAGCCAACAAAGAAACAAAATAGAGAGATCTAAAAGAACAGTTCTTATTCACACCAATTGCTATTGAAACGCTTGGCGCTTTTGGCCCTTCAGCCAAGGCCTTCGTTGAAGATCTAGGGGCTAGAATGAGTGGCACGAGCAAGGTCGAGTTCATAGCAAACTTGAGCTTGGCCATCCAGCGCGGGAACGCCGAGAGTGTGCACGGCACATTCGCCCAAGTTGAGTAATCGTTTATATTAGTGTTTTAAATTAACATTTGTATTTGAAAAAAGAGATAAATAAACTTTAAGCAAAAAAAAATATATATATATCCTTTCGAATCACTCAAACAAAATGGTTTGCTAATGTAAAAGCAAGCAGAGCAAATTATAAAATGTGCCCATATTATAGCAATAAGTATCCAAGCTTGCATATAACATAACTCGGCTTCAAGGCAGCATTTCGAAAAATCGGCTTTGTTAAATTCTGCACAAATTTATTAAACTTTGACCTGGTTCAAACCCTTAGCAGTGGGCAAGCAAGTGTAATTTATCTTACACTACGAACTTCAACGTCATTATTAGCCTTTCAAAACTATACCGTAAAAGAATGAAAAATAACGTGGAATTATTTTCTGTCTAAGTTCAAAGCTTCCGACTATAGCGTAGGAGGTGGACGAAGTATTTTTGTTCTTGATTTCAACAGAAATAATGAGTTCTTAACGCCGATGCAGAATATGATGAGTTTAACTGAAATGAGATTATAAAGTGAAAATTGCAAATTCGCGTTTTATAGTGTCAGTCGCCTCGCAAACAAGTAATGATTCCTAAACGACATGCACAATATCCAACATTTAAATGGGATTGCTCAGGCTAAAGCTCACCTGTACGACTAGTTCTGTATCTTCGCAACTGCTTGCTGTCGAGAAGAGCCAGTGTCTTACAACTGGAGAAGATATATATTGAAAGGAACTTTTTATTTTTTCAAGTAACAACTTTTTATATTAATATATGATTGGGAGAAGAAAATCTTTTTTCATATTTGGCTCAATAAGTTTGTAGCTATAGCATAAAACATGCAATCTTCTTGTTCTTGATTTAATAAATTGCTACTCAAAATAATACTTTCTTTTGAAAATAAGAACAATCATTGTGGAGTGTAAAATGCAACTTTATAAAATCTGAAAGCGACTTCGAAGGAAAGCAAATATTTGCTTCTAGTTTTAAATTTTACAAATGCAGGTTCTTCATGATTCATAATTACACAGAAATCACATCAATCAATGGATCCACCAGAAGAAAATAATTGAAATTAATAAAATTAATTAGTAATTATCTAGACATTACTACAGAAAGCTACCAGGTCCTCGGCTTAGCCTAGTAATTACACCATTTTGATTTTTAGTATAAACATCCTAGACAATCAGGCATATACTTAAAAAGAAATAATAAAAAAACAAACCGTAAGGACGAACCGTCTAACATCATGTATGTATCTTTATTTGGAAATATCAAATAACCAAAAAAAGTTCACATGTAGAAGGTACAGAAGTACAATAAAACTACATGGTTGATTGTTATATATAAATCTTGTTCAAATTATACAATTTACATTTAGATGAGAATTTAGTTTAGCTTTGAATGACGGATGTGACTTTGCCATAACAATATCCTCGGGCAAAGAGTTCCACTCACGAACAGTGCGGTGGAAGAAATCACTGTATCGTGTTTTTTTTTTTGTTTTTTTTCTTTCTTTTTTTTGTTTTTTTTTACTTATAATTTTCTTACAAATAAATACTCAGGCCGAAGTTAATAAAACTAATTACATTAAAATAAACAAACTAACTCGTGTATCGTGTATTGTATATCATCATCACAATCATCACCATCATCATCGAAAACAATTTTATATTAATATTGAACTGAATATTCCTAAATGTTGATATATAGCGTCCCTAGAAAAACTAAACTTACTCTTTAACCATGATTGTATGAAACTCTATAATTGTCTAGGAACTTATCTAAAGAAATCGTTTAGTTTACGAAATACGAAAGAATAACCTTTTTGAGAAATATAGGCTCTTGTGATCTTGTAATATTATTACTTTATTAGTACATTTTGTAAATATTGTTCTATATGGTCTTGCGACCTTCAATTGACTTGTAACAACATCTTTTATGTACTTATCACACACCTGTATTAAGGTATATTGGTAATGAAAGAAAACAATCAAACAAACAAACATCATCATCATTTATTGTGAACTATGTAAACCTTAGCTTTTTTCATCGGGCACATACATCATAAAGCAAGGGAAAATTACATACTGTATAGCATGTTAACATCAAATGGGTCTTAAACAGTAAAATAATAGTCCGTAGAAATTTAAATGACACAACAAGAAAAATAGACGACGTGTAAACGATGCAACAGAGACCAATCACGACGAACAGCGGACGAAGAACAGGATACGACGAATGAACAACACAGCGACGAATGTAACTCCCTACTCAATCGAAATAAAAGCTAAAAGTAAAAAGCTACGTTACAAGTTACCTGCTAGGAAAGCAGGTCAGTTTACCCAAAACGATACTCAAAGCATAACTAACAAATACGGCTTCATGGCCTAGTGGCAGGAACGCTGGCTTTCGTACCCCGGGTACCGGGTTCGCATCCCAGCCGGACCTGCAGCTTGGACCATGTTGCTGCCCTGGTGGCGAGGGGCTTAATGCAACGCGCCGTGCTGCACAATTATAATCAGTGCAGAGGTGGTTCGAAACGTCCAACTGATAGTTCTAGACAAGGGAGCCAGCCCTCGCAACGAGGGTGGTGGAACTCGTAAAAAATCCCCCTACGTATCTCCACCGTTCATCCAAAAAATTGTCTGTCCCAATGCGTTGCAGTGAAAAAGAAAAGCTAACAAATATCATGTTGCAAGTTTCATAAAATGTATTCTGCTTATCTACTCCAAAAGGACCAAGTAGACGTCTATTCGAATAAAGAAACCTACAGACTTGAAGCTAAGTTGCTCCTTATATTCTGAAGAGAACATGTGGCTTTATATCAAAATGCTGTAGTAAGTGTATAAGACTGCTGACTACTCAACTGGTTCATTGGAAGAGATTTTCAATTTGTAAATAGCTTAGTCAGGTTTAGTTTTAAGTATTTTAACTGTAGATTTTATAAGTAGCTATTAACATGCATAGTTTTTATTAGTTAAAGTTAATTTACTTTTAGGAAAGTGTGTCTTTATAGATTGTTGATGTAATTATTTGAAATAAAAGTACTATATTTAAAAACAAAAATCAAAATGAGTGTAGTTATAGATGTATTTCAAGATCGTAGTTATCATAATTCTAATATTTTCTTCGTGATTATAAATATTTTTCCATGAAGGAAATTCAGGTGATGTCACACACACCAGTTGTGCGTTTCAACTACCGAGTAAAGGGCTCTAGAATATTTGGTTGTAAAAATATGTTGTGGCCGTGTAGCACAGCCTCGTTCTCACATCCCCCACCTTACTATAAAAGCCTCTTTCGCATGAGGATGATTGTCAGTAACTTGATTGATTGAGTAAGACACAAACATAAATCTGTCTCTTCTCTGACTCTTGAGGGCTATTAAAACACTGACCATGGAGGAAACAAGAATCACCATAAATACGATTTTTTAATACAATGCTACGGTATTTATGATATTTATTCGAGAATTTAAAACAATACAACGTCAGAAATAAATAAATAAAACTAAATCTAACAAGCAAATCAAATTAAATGTTCAATTATATTTTTTTTCATCGCACTCTTTATATCATCATCGCATTCTTTATACAATTCTTTTCACTAAGGCTAGTGGATAGCAGGTATTTTAACAGAAATTTGCATCCAGAGTATATCGTCATATGGAACATAGTGGCATTCTCATGTCAATAGTGTCCAATCAATGCTCTCGAGGCATCAAGAAGAAAACGTGGACTAACCATTTTCCTAAAATAATATCTTCAAATTCCTTATCGAAAGTAAGTCGAATGAGAGAACCATCGAAGAGAAGTGAAAATTCTGTTTTAAAGAAATTATCTTTGTTCAACGTTCGATTCTATCCCAAAGAAGTTCGAAAGTTCGTTACTCGTGACATGACGACAGCTGCGGATGTTTTTATCTTGTCTGGATTTTAAATCATGTCACAATAGTAGTTTTGGCTTTATCCATGATCTTTGAGCTATAGTTGATTAATCACTCAGAGAAGTTATCCAGCTAGTTAGAGTGGATCTAAATCTTCCATGCGTATAAAATCTTCCGTTTTATAACCAAACAGAGCACTTTATGCAACAAGGCTGTGCCATACACGACCACGGATCCATTCAGAAAAACAGAAATTAAGAAGCTGAACTAACGCTTTAAAACAATGTGTAATAATAATGATAGTAAAGACAGTCCTCTACATGAAGAGGACGTCCCTCTTCCTTTTAATACACTTACTACATAAAGTAAGCCATAAATCACGGTCAGACGCGGCTAACAAAGTAACACAAAACAAAGACAAATCAACATAATAACATTACAAAATAAAGTAAAACTGACAATATGATACAATACAAATCAAAACCATACAATACCACCCTGCTATGTCCTTGGCGGACCATCTCGGTCGGCTTCCAGGTGATGATGTCGTGGAGTGGCTGGCGGGGGTTGGGCTCAGATCTCACAAAATGGCCTACAAACCCGAGTCTCTTTGTTCGGACAACTTACTATTTGATCCTACGTTATTGTACGGCATATTTGCTACGTACTATATAAATCAAATTGCAATGCTTTGAGATATGACCTTGTTTGTACCAGGTCAAGCTCCACCCGAAAGATGTCAACAATTTTGGGTTAAAGTTGGCTGTTTCAATCACAACGTCTCAGATCCACCCCTTCCTCAGGGTGAGCTAGTCAATCATCGCAACCTCATTAGTCCCAACACGGATGATCATCTACTTGACTGGAAAGAATTGGAACTCTCTGTGCATGCGTGAGTTATGAAAATAGTTTCAAATTTATTTTCAGATAAACAGATAACTTTGCTATAAAACAAAATGCTGAAGGATATTTTCAACTTGTAATAAATTTTGTTTACGGAATGACCCTATCGTATTTGTCAATTTAATTATCTACTGTATGCATTATTGATGTGTAATAGTACCTTACGATTTATAACTGATGTGAATAAATAAACAAAAAAACAAGCAAGACAATAGTTTTGTAACATTGATATAGCTTTTAATTTTTTTTCTTATTCATCTCATAACATCTCATCATACTGAGCTATAACTAAACTTACATAATAACAGATTAGAATTTAACCCTTATAAACCGGTGCATTCAAAGTTCAAAATAAACTATTTACCTAATTGAACAT
>OFHS01000819.1:0-34644 GCA_900245855.1 Calvadosia cruxmelitensis
AACAAAATCGATATTAATAGACCTGTTTCCTGTCGCATCTCTTTCTCTGCAATGATCTCAAGTACACCTCCAATTGCACATAAGGTGTCATTTTTGAAGGCAAGACACCTCGCGTCCTTGACCCAGTCCTTTAGCATTCAGCGAGGTCTGATTTTCAATAAATCATAAAAAATAGAAGGAGATCTCAAAACTAAAAATTTCAACGATATTTGTAACTTTCAACGTTGATTGCCCCAATATCTGGAATAAAAGTTTTTGGGTTTATGAGCACTTTAAGTTTTCACATTGATTGAGCACAGCGTCTCATCTCTTGTCTCCTACTCCGTCATACGACAATAATAATACATGTGATAATGATCCTTCGATAGGACATGTCTAGCCGTCTGAGATGTGGTATAGTCCAGCAGCGCGGTTCAAAAATGCCACATAGCATGATAATAATATCATATACAACAAACGTCATATAAATCGAACAAAACATAACATATACCTGGCTGGACAAATACAATCAACTTCATCAAGAGATTAGTGACATTACATCTGTTCTACTTCGCATGACAAGATTCACAACTCTCACAAAACAAGCAGCCGCAGCAGACACTGACCAGAACTCGACAGCATTCTAAGCTGCATTTGCCGGCATTCAACGAGAGAGAGCAAGCTGACTTACAAGGAAACCAGCGACTGGTGAGCAGATGAAAACCGTCAGTGGGAAAATGGCAAAGATCAATCCAGTAATAGTGCCATTTGCTCCTTTCTTTTTGCCCTGAATAAAACACAATGAACTCAAATTGATCAGTAAGCACATAAATGGTCTGAATCGCAGATTGTACAATTAAGAAGCCTATGTTCACTTTCCGTCATACGATTGAGCCTGTGTTCTTGTACGGAGGCGAATCTTGGGTTATGTCTGATTCAGTTTCGAGCCGTCTAAACCCATCTTATGACGCTCTGCTGAGGCATGCCCTTGGTTACCACTGGCCAAACATCATAGCCACCGCTGAATTGAGACGTATGACACCGTCAGGGTCTGCTGTTGTTCAATCAAAGAGACTCGGGTTTGTAGGCCATTTCATGAAATCTGAGACCTACGCCCGCCAGCCACTCCACAACGTCATCACCCGGAAGCCAACCGAGATGCGCCGCCAAGGACACAGCAGGGTGGTATTGTATGGTGATGTATTGAATGTTGATTTGTCTATGTTTGGTGTTACTTTGTCAGCCGCGTCTGACCGTGATTTATGGCGTAGTTTATGTAATAAGTGCCTTAAGAGGAAGAGGGACGGGCTCTTCACGTAGAGGACCGTCTATATTATTATTAATATTAAGCCTATGTAAAATATAAGGATGCTGTTGAAATGACCCTGAAGGTTCAAATATTCAACAGCTCAAGATTCAATTCAACTCTTTTACTCATCTCAGTAGCAGCAAGGCTGGTGAGTGTAAACTATTCATCAATATGTGAGAAGCTTCTGCTTATAGATGGTAACTGGGTAGAACAGGGCAAACTCAACCTTCAAGCCCAGACATCCGCACCTTATTAACTTAGAAAACAACTGCATTATTTTCCATATTGCTGAGTGCAAACTTTCGCTAAAATTCTGTAGAGGAGGAAACAAAGTCTCACCCGACTGAAACAGCAAAGATATATCATTAACTCATGAATGATGGAAGCAATATATGATGATCAAAACTAATGCCGCCAAAGGCAACGATTGCTGTACGTTGCAGCGACCCAGCAGTCACAGAACTCGCTTAGATTGTCTTCAACAATGTGTAGCCTACACAAGGAAAAAATCGATCTCACACCGGACACCAATGTAACACTCGCTTAACACAAAAACAATCTAAAGCTTCGGTTTATCAACAAATGTGTTTCTCATGGGGGAAACAACGAAGAACTAACATTTACACTTGGAGTTTACAATACGTGGGCAACTATCACAATAATGGGATACAGGAGCAAGTGTGATGGCAAAATTAATCTGATTCATCAACCCACAAACAGGGGCACAAGGCGGTAAAGTAACATTTTGAATAAATTCTTCAAGTACAGTAACTAGTTATTTTTCGCAGGAAGTAGCTCGCAATTGTAACTAGTTATAATTTTTCAAAGTGATTAGTAACTTTTCAAAGTTCCTTTTAGCTTAATTACAATTGGACTTGGTTAGTTTTCAGTTTCTGACTAATATATTTAAATGTGCACATTTTAAGAAACAGTCTATGCTTCAGAGCATTCCAAATGAATAGAAAAATCCACAGCAGTTGTCAATTGCAATTTTAAACAATATCCAAAGAAGAAGTATAAGTTCTTTTCTTATGTCAACATTGATGAAGGTAACTTTGAAAGTAACTGCAGCTAGTAATTACTTTTACTGATAAGTAACTAGTAACTGTTAAAAGCTTCCTTTTAGAGAATAGTAGGGCCTAACATCAATTAAGAGTAACTTTTCACTTGCGAAAAAAGTAGCTTTAAAAGTAACTAGCCGGTGAATTGAACTAGAATTGACAACAGAAGGGACAGATATTGTTACGTTTTATATTATAGGCCTATCAATATGTTACACAGGGGGTGGCAATGATAGAATTCATGCAGAAGTAAACTAACGCCATCTTTCTCCATCTACCTTACAAAATGCCGGTGTGCGTTAAAAGTACAAATATTCACGTCTTAGATCACCAGGCATTAGCCGCATCGTGTAGAAATGCAGAGACATATAATTATACCTCAGCAGGAAAGAAAGGGGCGATCATTGAATAGGCACACATCACAGCGAAGTAAGTCAGCGCCAAGCAGAAGAGGGCTAGTTTCTTGTGCAATCGATCCTTCACATCATCTTTGGCTTTCTCCTCTTCACCCTTGTTAGAAAGGTAGCTACTCTGTCGTTGAAAGATGACGCCTGGAGTGGCAGTGGGATGGCTTGAGCCATGAGAAGGGGACGGGCTTGCAGCTGCAGGTGCTGAGCTATCGTCTAGACTGCCATAGAAGTCAGGACGGATTTCATTCGCCATTCCACTCGGTCACACATGCAACACCTCTTTGGCTCCTGAAAAACGAAGAACGCCAGCGCTGCACATGTACCAAAGCAACGTCGTCCTTGCAAAAGTGGTCTTGACACATATCCTGCATCATCCAACAGTTTACCAGATGGTAAATGGCGTCCTTGTGATGCAATCGATGAACACAAAGGAGGCTGCGTGCACCATCTGCGCCACTGCGGCATAGACTGCGGGCGACTGTTGCGGAAGGGGATTGCGATTCAAATACTTTTGAACGGGCTTATAACTCAATACTCAACAGTTTCTTTCCAATTGCGGATTCCGTTTGATTGAATGTTTTGCAACATTCACCGCTCTTGACAGGATTCAACTTCCCACAACTAAAAGTATTGAATTGATGAAGGCCGATAGTGGAAAATCAGCGTAGCATTCTGAAGATCCTTTCCGTATGGTATATCAATATCAGTATAATTATATCTATATATCGCATAGCACCAAAGCTATTCAACCACCTAGCCACACACAACGCGTGTCAACTCAACTATTGCGACAGCAAGGACACCCTTCGGGCCACGCTGCAAGATAGAAGCTTGGCCACATATGTATCTTAACTTGTAATCACCTAGGCCTCCATGCATCTCGTTCAGATTTTAAGACTATTCTATAGCAACCATATTTTAATACAATCAATTTTATTACAACTGTCTTCATTTCACGAATGATTGACTGTGTCCGGAGCTGTAAAGGTTTTCAATTAAGCCAACAGTGCTGCGGTTTCATTGTATTATTGCTTGTGTTTAATTAACCATTACCGAATACATGACCACTTAAGTAGCTGGCTAAGTGAGGAAATCACAAGAATTCGGGTTGCTGTACAATCTCCGATTGATTTATTGCAATCCAGAATGAAGTAATGCAGCTATCAACGCTAGATCTCTTGCAAAGGTCGTATTTTATAAGCCGCGACTTAACTATGCTGTCAAGCAAATTCTGTGTCGTTGTTTTGAAATTCAGTTGTTGACCTCTGGCAGTTTTTGCTTCGACTTAAATGCATTTATTTTGTCATTAATGCACAAGTCAATCCCAAGATGCAGTGCGTTGTGCTATAGAGGACTGGTACGCATTGGATTAACAGGCAATTCCCGATTGCGTAACAGGTAGGTCACCATTGTGTCACTGCTCATCTCTAAAACGCAATGGAGGCAACCAAAGAGAGGCAGTAGTTCCAGAACGATGACGACAGAAAAGACGCTCACAAATACAAAACAGCACGGATAGAAAACCCAACCAGAAAACCAGAAACAAACACAATCACAAGCGCACCAAGTCGAGGCTCATAGTTCGTCTCGATCTGATGCTTGTTCGTGTTGTTGTTGTTGTTGTGCGTGTCTCTCTTCGCCGTCATCCTGTTCATCATCGTCCTTCTCATTATCGTCCTCGTCTTCTATGCCTCTTTCTCGCATCAACTTCTCCACGATTTCTGGTTTTTCTTCAGCGGCATCGGCTGGCTTCCACCTGGTATCCTCGGCACCAGGAACCAGCGGTGCCACGTAGATGGCTTCTGTGCCGTTGGTGACAACGCCATGCGGATGCTCACCAAGGCGAACGAGTTCCTTCATCTGATGCCTGTTCAAATGGCGAATGTCTTTTCTCGTCAGGTAACCCTTGTTGTTGCCACCGAGCACCGTGTTGAAGACCTCCTTCTGGACAGTCGCCTTCCGGTGCAGTGCATGGGGAAGACACTCCCGTAACAATTCAACAAACTCATCCGCATTCACTCGCTTTAATTTCATTCGCTTCATGGTCTTCAAGACGATCCGCCTCGCCACCTCCACATTCATGTAACCCATGTCAATGTACTGATCGCCACGCTTGTAAGTCCACTGGAAGTCCAGCTCATCCATGGTGTGGTACTCATCAATGCTGGACGCGTCGCAGTCGGTGCCCTCGAAGTTGCCCTTCACGTCTTCAGTGAATAGCGTTGTCACGGCGACGGTACGACCAAACGAGCGCACTTGGTGGACGTACACTGCAAAGGAAAGAGACGTCTCGAATTGGTCCACTTCTAAGCTTACATCAGATCGGATGAGACAACAAATCGGTCGATCCGTACCTTTGGGGATGTAGATGCAGTCGCCAGGTTTCAGCGATCCGTAGGTCCACGGCACGCGAAGGATGTTGGGATGCTTGGTAAGGTCAATGACGTCAGGATCCAATTTGGAGAAGCCAGAGCCTACGTCACTCGGCTGAAAATCAATCAAAACACGTTAGACCAGTGCTCGTCAAGATCTCATCAACAATCGTAAGATAATCACAATAATTATGCTGTCGCAGCTTTGGCGAACTATTAATTAACTAAGACGCGGCAATACATTACCATACGATCAGAACTCCCCAAGGTTGGATTGACTAGATTTATTTTGTAGTTCGCGAGACGCTAACGCCAGATGCCCAAAAACTAGTTCGCTAGAACTAGAAGTAACTAGTTCGCTATTATCCACCCCTGGAACTCGAACTCCCCGCCATTGGTAAGGTCGGGCATGAGAAAGGACGAGGATTTTCAGGAGATCGGCCTTTAGTGCAGTAAAACCTTCCTTGGGCTGGTCAAATCCCAGCGCATTCTACCAACGCCTGCAAGGATATCGTCGCTACACTGGCAAAGGTCGCCAGGGTGACGCAAATGCCCGACACCCCATACATTTACTCTCATGCTAGGCCCAGGCCCCACAGACACATTTAAGACGGGAGCCAGAAGCAAACAACAACAACAACAACAATAACACATTTAATTTTCAAATGTTTAAAATATTAAATCAATCCGACTACGACGCATAGGATTTGACTTGTATTTGACATTCAAAATGGTATTTCACTTCGTACCATCCGAAGATCACTTCAAAATATCTAACAATCCTCGTTCAATTAACTAGGGTAAATTCAAAATAAATATACCGAGACTTGAGAAAGACATCGAAAAAGATCACAGGAGATAGCATCATGGTGTCAAATGATGCACTTCCGATCGAGTGTGCCGAATCATTGTCACAAATCTAGAATAGTGCAGAATGTTGTGGAGGCTTTGAACAATTGACTTATTTTTAGTACCCTATGGTATAATCATTCTAGATCGATTTAATTCAATTATTATTTCATTTGTTTTATGAGAAGGACTTTGGGCCACAATCTAAGTTGGGTTGCTGGTCACAGTTCTTCGTGGTTCACATCACCGTGTTCATTGTGGCTCTCTTCATACATAGCCTCTTCTTCTGGCTCAGCCTCCATCTGATCATCGTCATCTTCCATCTCTTCAAAGTATCTCTTTATGACATCAATGTCTTCAGCACCAGGGTCAGTTGGTTTCTGCCTTGTATCCTTTGTGCCGGGAACAAGTGGTGCAACAACCACAGCCTCCGTTCCGTTAGTGACAATGCCATGTGGATGCTCACCCAAACGCACAAATTCTTTCATTTGATGCCTTCCAAGATGGCGAATGTCGTTACGCGTTAAATAACCTTTCTTGCTTCCACCGAGAGTAGTCCTGAACACTTCCCGCTGCACAGATTCTTTCCTGAACACAGCGTGTGGCATTGTATCGCGCAAGACTTCAATAAAACCGTCCTCATTGATTCTTTTTAACTTTTCCCTTTTCATGTAACGAAGTATGGACAACCTGACCACCTCCACATTCATGTAACCCATGTCGATGTACTGGTCGCCACGCTTGTAAGTCCACTGGAAGTCCAGCTCATCCATGGTGTGGAACTCATCGATGCTGGACGCATCGCAGTCGGTGCCCTCGAAGTTGCCCTTCACGTCTTCAGTGAACAACGTCGTTACGGCAACTGTGCGGCCATATGAACGGACCTGGTGTATGTATACTGCAAAACAAATTTAAACAAGGCTAAGTCAAGCATAGCAGATTGCACGTACGGATGTGCAACAACTATGATGTAGCGGCAATACAAGCGAACACCAGAAGGAGGCTACGGCAGCTGCTTTATTGAAATAAGGTCAGAGGGTGTGATTGCAATATCAGCAGGGTCGATTGGATTCGCAAGTAGCAATGCCACAGACAATCAAGCATCATGGCTGTACGAAATAGCCGTCATTACAAATTACGACATGCAACTGCACACAAATAGAGTAAACGCACAAGTGACACCTACCTTTGGGAATAAAGATGCAGTCGCCTGGCAACAGTGAGCCGTACGTCCATGGCACCTCCACTATGTTGCCATGCTTCTTCATGTCGATGTGATCAGGGTCAAGGGATGAGTAGCCTGAACCAACATCACTGCTCTGTATGCGAAAACAAAGCATCATCTTGGATGTACGTGCAGCACCTGTCGCGACTTTGCATGACGTGACCAACACAAACACATAACCAAAGGATTCCGCATTTGAGAAAGACACAGAAAAAAGTTAAATCTTGCCTCAGAAAAACTGAATGCCTGTCTGATATTTGTCAGCATGCAAAAACATGAACCGGGTGTCATTGCGCAACCCTCACAAACAATCTTGGTAGAACATAGTTGAACCATATGAAATATTGGCCATGCCACTTTGTTTATTTCTGTTCTTAGTCTTGTACCATAAAACAGATGACAGAGCATACTATTTCTCTTCTGCATGATTTTGTAATGTCATTCTATAATGGGCTTCATTGCTACATGACAACCACCCCGATCAGTATCACTGCCGCACAAGCCCTGGCGACGAGGTGAGAAGTCTGAAAGACCAACTGATGAGCCGTTTTGACTTTTGAGTAACAAGAGGAAGTATCTAGCATCCTGCATTTTACCATCATTTTGACCAGAAAGCTATTGAAGTGCTCCGTCATAAATCAACATTTGGCATTTCAAGTACGGTAAATGATTCAAAGCGGTCCATTTTGCAGTTTCAAATCCAAATTACTCTTAATTTAATTTAATTTAATTCAAATAAATAAATGAGGCCTTGTAATGGCTGTAAAGCTACAGATTATTTACATTGCTAAATGCATCATTAAGGCACCATGGGATCAATTAGCCTTAGCTCAGTTCAATGCCAATTGCAACATAACACCACAAATGTTCTCATATCATCTTTTGGCTTTTGTTCAACTTGAGAGTTTACTTTTACTTTTAGCTGTCTATGTTTGAACAATGCTATGGAAACATCAAAAACGGGCTCAATGATGTGATATGGCAGATTGCCTAATATTTGAGCAGCATCCTACCTTTTGTGCCATGTATAACAATGGTTGGTATTTGTTCTCAATCATCATGAAATCCTTGCGTCCAGCCAACAAACAATGTAAATTGTGATCAGCATCGTAATGAATCACAGATCTTGTTCCGCCGTCACTCATCCAGAAGTTAGATTCGTGTGTATAGTTCTTGAAGGTTCCACACATGACACTTGGCACTGCCTAAACACAATAGAAAGCAGTTCAGCTGAAGCAACAGTGGTTTACCATCCTATATTTCATAGGTGGCTAGTGAGAAAGAAATGTCAGTCGAATTGCCAAAATCATTCTCATTCTTACTGCTAAAATATTATTGCTGCGTTATAAGTACTATTGTAGAATAGTATACTACCTCTCTGGACTGTTTTGAATACTTTCAATGTCTCTGAAAAACCGTTGTTAGTTTCCGTACACTGAATTCATGTGAATATTTATTGTTAATTTATGTAAACTGCTCAATTTAGCTGTTTTTATTCTAATTATATTTGTCCCATGAAAACAAGCCTAGGGCTCACAGGGTTTACAATAAATAATGACGATGATGCCTATTTCGGGAGGAGGAAAAATTATTCCAGCAGCTAAAAAGGCGATTCACAGCAGCTAATTTGTCACAGCTATTTAATCTCTTTTCCGCAGCTATTTAAGTTCATTTCCGCAGCTAAAAAGTTTCTTTCCGCAGCTAATCGATTGAGGGCTGCATCTGGTTTCACAAGCACACCAATCGCTTGCTTCGACAATAAATCAATGATAACTCAGAATAACTATACCAGGGAAAGTCCAGAAACTTTTGATTTGACTCCATAAGTAACGGTGCGATCTGTTGTGAGTCTATGTTTAATATCGGCTATCTGATTGTCAACAAACAATTACAGACAGCGACAGTCTGAAGAACACAGTTCCTAAATAGTTAGTCCTATGATTCAGCGCCGATGATATCATGAACTATAATTTCTCGGTGCTTCAGATTATTAGCTGCTGCAACTATCCATTTAGCTGCTGCTATTATCCATTTAGCTGCTGTAAGTATCCATTTAGCTGCTGCGAATCGACTTTTTAGCTGCTGTCATACAAGCTGTCATAATTCTATGCCTTTCGGGAGCCCAGCCCCTCCCCCCAACAAATAGTTGGATCCGCCCCCTTCCCTATTACCGCATTGTTCTCACTTCTTCCTGTCGAAACTTTCTTTGTTCGAAAAGTCAACCTCGGACAAAACAAATACAGCGTCGTTCGGACGCAACATGACGAATGTGTGGTTACCTGCACGTCTACCATCATTTCTGAGGGCAACATCGACACAACATACAAATTTTCATCTCCATATCTTTTTAGGAATTCTTGCAACTGCATTCTTCCTGAACTTGATCTCCTGTTCTCTCGTTTCAATTCGACTAGAACGTCCAACGTGCCATATTTCTTTCTCAAATAATCGTCTGTCCAAGTCTTCAAGGCAGGCGACTTACTGATGGCATTCCTAAATATTAAAGGCACGCAGTCTTTGACGTGCTTTTCGTAAAACTCCGGTGCAGTTAGTGGCTTGTCGTAAACCTTAACTTCGGATTCTGGCAGTCGTTGATGACCAAACGGTTTCAAATGTCCTGGAAATTCTCCTGGTATGTCTGACGGTAAGACTGGCGGAGGGAACACGACCTCCTCAATGCTCGCCAAGCAAGCAACAACGCACCACAGCAAACCTAAAACCAAATGCTGTGGCGACATAACAGTTCTGTTGTTCTTAGTAGAAAGTGGAACTAGTTTAAAAGAGCAGAAAATGTCTGTCCAGTGCTCCGCGGCCGTGTCGAATGTGAAGTAGGAAGAAATCTGCCGCTTTCACAAAAGAGCAAAACGTGTTCCTCATTCGTTGAATCTGAGATAGTGACGTCATGCTGCAAAGGGCAACACCCACGAAGCAAGGTGAAAGTTCACTTTGAAGTACTATTAGAGGTTCCCCAAAGAGTTGTAGCTGCTGACTACTGACTAATTCGCTACTGACTACTTTCAGTTTTCTACAAATTCAATCAGAGCCACAAAATTGGCTTTTCATTGTTAATCATCAAAATATACGACTTGCTACGTGAACTAGTCTTCAATCGAACTAGACTTCATTCAGGTATAGATAGATAGATAGATAGGAGTATATTTCAGGTATACAGTATGTGAAAAATGTAACTAACTGAAGAAGTGCTTTGGTATAATGGACAACTTTAGCAGCTTTAAAAGGGAATGATTTTCGGCAGCAAGTCTATACATGAGATTACTGTGTGTCAAAATGGGTTGTGTGACCATGGTGTGACGGACGCGAGGACAACAGCGCGAACTAACGGCTTCATGGCCGAGTGGCAGGAACGCTGGCTGTCGTACCCATCTATGGTCGTACCCCGGGCACGGGGTTCGAATCCCAGCCGGACATGCAGCTTGGACCATGTTGCTGCCCTGGTGGCGAGGGGCATAATGTAACGCGCCGTGCTGCACAATTATCATCAGTGCAGAGGTGGTTCGAAACGTCCAACTAATAGTTCTAGACAAGGGAGCCAGCCCTCGCAACGAGGGTGGCGGAACTCGTAAAAAATCCCCCTATGTACCTCCACCGTTCATCAAGTGTCTGTCTCCATGTGTGGCAGCTAAAAAATAAAAAAATAAACAGCGCGAACTTCTGAATTTGAAAGAAAAGAAATTCCCTGTGAACTTGACCTAGAGCTGCCCCTTTTTGCTGGAAGTAAAATTTCTGAAAATCGGCTTGCAGGTGCCGCAATAAAATATTATTGTTTCAAGTTCAATCGTATGTTTTCATGAAACTCTACAGGTCTATACCCACATCTGAAACATTGAAAGTTGTCGATTCTTTATTCAATTCTCCCGCGCAAGGGGTCCTGCCTAGCGACGACACCCCTTTCGATCATGCCACAGCTACGGTGAAGTCGTGCCCCATTTTGCCCTCTGGATATCTGGGCTGTCTTTAGTGCCTTCACAAGGCGTAGGTGGCTTGGTCGGCTCTGAGCCCTCAGAACAAATGCTGGTCACCTCAGAACGTCGATCAAGATCTGAAATTTCACCTGTTTCGTCAAACTATCGAGCGCATATTCCTATATGATTCCGAATCGCTTCCACTCCGAGATGCTTTTTGGCTGACACCAATGAACTGCGCGGCATCACATCACTCTTGATGCTTTTAATAATTGTACAATTCAGAGCGAACAGTTCAGATGACGGAAGGAAGATACCTATGGCCTGGTCAGCCACAGCACGCAGAGACTGATGGGCTGGAGGACGAGCGAAGGCGATGCTGGTAGAGCCTGAGAGAGACCACTCGTCTTCAAGTAGCTGGCAGATTGTGGCTGTTTGTTGCTGCAACCATCAGGTGGACGGTGCTGCGTTAGCCGCGAGGGCATAAAGGGAGTGTGCGTCGTGATCTCAACTGGTGACCACGTGATCTGGCGTCGTCTGCATTGGTAGGTGGCCGTATTGATGAGCCAGCTCACCACTATGAGACCCCCTTACTGCTGCGCTCCTCCTTTGTGTGATGTTGCCGCTTGGGATTCATGTCGTGGTTTCAATGGTTCCGTGGATCGCCATTTCGAGCTCGCCCTGAAATGAAGCATTAGACCCACGGGGCCATTGTCGCAAGGGGAGCACTGAACGGATGCCGCGGAAGGACGACTCGTTGTCGCTGTCGCTGCTGTTGTTATTGTCTTGCGAACTTCGTTGCTCCCTTCATGCCTTGGTAAGTTTCATAATTATAAGAAACAACATTCGTTTGAAGCGGGGCATTAATGATTGGTTTTAGCAGGATGAGCGAAGTCGCCGTCCACGTGTCCTTGTCCAAAATGGCCGCCAAGTAGGCAGGTTGGTGCTGTTCTGCGATGTTCTGTGTGTATGATCATGGTATGATGGCGCACTACATCCCGAGCTCACATCAAGATCTGCAGCTTTGATGTAAAGGATGAATGTCGCCGTGTTTGTTCTGCATCGTTGAAGCGTAGCTGAATGGCATCATGTGCCGATGACAAAAGCACATTCTCACCGAGGGTGCTTATCTCACGCGTCACAGGAAGTGATTTCATGGCTGCCACTCTTCAGATGATCGGTGGTGCCCGCAACCCATTGGACGCAGCATCAACTGCAGGGATGTGACGTAACTAGTTACAAAAAAACTTGAAAAGTTACTTTTCTAGTAACTGTACAAGTAACTAGTTACTTTGTGCAAAAAGCAACTTATAGCTGTAACTGGTTACATTTTCCACTATAACAAGTAAGTTTTACAAGTTACTTTCTGAAAATTAAGCTGAAAGTCCAATTACTTTTTCAGTTTAAAATTCAATTTGGTTTATAACTTTTGAACTTAAAACATGCTTTCCAGAGCTCAATTTTCTGCAACTTCATTTATAGCAAACAAAACATGCCTACTTTCCCATTTTGAACAACAACCAACATAAAATCACCCTCGCAACACTTGCTTGGATCTTTAATTTTGAAGAAAGTAACTTTGAAAGTAACTGTAACTAGTTACTTCTTGTGGACAAATAAATAGCAACTTTTGAAAGTAACTTTTGAAAGTAACTAGTTACTTTCTATACAATGTAACTGTAACTAGTTACTTTTGAAAAGTAGCTGTCACAACCCTGATCAACTGCCGTTACTGCTCTAACGACAAGAAAACGCTTTGATCTCAGATGGACTGTTCTCTTCCTTGTCCTTGTCTTCCTTGATCTCGGCAAGTCAAAATATTTTAATATTTTTGACTACAGCCTCCGACTGAACGCCGTCATGGTTACTATGACAACAATATGAGTACTGATTGAGTACACTAATACGAATCATCACGACACAGTCGATTAAAATTCCGCCCGTTGCTATGCGACCGACGATTACTATTTGCCGTGATACTGCTAATCATGCTACTGTAGTAGCCTTAGGAAATGACCATATTTGGTAATAACTTATTGTCTACACATTTCAGATTCTTAAATGAGGCTGAACATCTACACGTCATCGCTATGGACATTGACGATTTTAATATTTGCAATGCACATGCTCAGTAGTCACTGGCACTGGAACGAGACTAAGCAATGCGCTGACACAGAGGCTGCCTCTTCTTCGTGTATCGTGGCTGTCCCGGAAGCAATATCGCTCGTTAGAACAAGAGAAGAGCACTTGAACAGCAGTTGGCTTGGCAACGAAGAACTTCTGCGGGTTAAATCAGCGAATACGAAGCTGAAATTGGAGGTCGCGCAGCTCAAGCGCAAGGAGAAACAGCTCAAGATGTTGGCTAGGAGGCTGGCTGCCAATCGAAAGGGAGACTTGCATTACGTATTACCTAAACTCGATCCAAATATCCCATGGGTCTTTGCACTCACTCCGACCTACGCTCGCTTCACGCAGAAGGCAGACCTCGTTCGGCTTTCGCAGACATTGATGCACGTGACAAATATCCATTGGATAATTATCGAAGATTCGAACTACAGGACTGACCTCGTAAGCAGGATGCTGATAGAGACTGGCCTCAGTTTCACGCATCTAAGTCTAAGAACCCCGCAAGACATGCAGCGAAAACGAGGCGAGGCTCGACGGAAGCACCACAGGGGCATAGCGCAGAGGAACACTGGATTGAAATGGATACGAGATAATGTTGATCCTGCCAAGACGCCTGGCTGCCTCTTTTTCATGGACGACGATAACACTTATCACATCAAAATATTCGACGAGGTGAGATGAAGATGCAAAACAGCGCGGCGTTTGCCATAGGCAATGCATTGGCGAGCGAGGATGCATTGCGGGTTGTTGTTCATTTGCATTGCAGATGCGCTTCACAAGGCGAGTGTCCGTGTGGCCTGTCGGCTTGGCTGGCGGCGCTCGTTGGCAGGGGCCTGTTGTCGAACGAGGTAAAGTCGTTCGCTTTCATACCAATTGGGCGCCAGAGAGAAAGTTCCCAATGGACATGGCCGGCTTCGCCGTCAGTCTCGACCTGATCGTAAAAAGAAAACCGTGGGTGTTGTTCAACAGCACCGTGCAGCGGGGTTTCATGGAACCTTCGTTCCTGGAGCAACTGACCACCATCGAGCAGCTGGAGCCACTGGCTGACAACTGCACAAAGGTGAGACAGTCAATCACAACACTGCACAGGAGGCCTGTGGTAGACGCATGCGTCACATAGCTGTCTGCTTGCTCGCTCAGTCGTGATGGCAACCGTGATGTCTTCAATATCCTGTTTTTAGGTGTACGTTTGGCATACTCGAACCGAGGTTCCCTTGGCCTCGCTGAAGGGCGAACGGCAGCTAATCAAGGCAGGCACTCCCTCTGATCCCAATGTGGAAACGTGACCCGCGAAGAAAAGAGGCGATCGAATAGTCTGAGACCGTCTTGTGGCGATGCAATATTTTTATAGATCATAATTTAATCCAACTTGCCTCACTCTCGCTAATTACTACGGCAGTGCAATGCAAAGCAGGCCTGAGCTGCTCCGTTCTGTCTGACATCGATCGACTCGCATGAAGACGCACTTTTAAATATATTTATAGCCTCGTTCAGCCCTATAGCTTAGCTACGGTGCCTTGTCAGCGGCGTCGATTGGTTCTTAGCCGCTGTGTGTTTGTAGCCCAGTGGCGGGTCACTTCCCTGGGACTGGTGCCTAGAGTGAGCAGTAGGACCTGGGCACCTTGCGCGGGCACGACTGGCAGACGACCTTGCAGCACCATTGGAACTGACATTTGCACTTGGCGTCCTGTTTCACCTCGTGCTCGTGACGCGTGCGATATCCGCATGTCTCACAGAGGTTATTGCATGTTTGGATGTCGTTGCGATTGCAATGGCGATTGAGCGTGCCACGGCGTCCCGTGATGCTGTTCGCACCACAATAGTTGGGAGATTCATCAATGTAGATCAAATGGGTGCGACTTAGTCCCTTCACTTGGGCTGTGCGATCAACAGACGGAGAAACACGCACTGCCTTTTGGTATAACATCTTCAGCTCTTCACCAACTGTTTCGAATCGAGGCAATGTCTTCCAACAAGTCTTTGTTGCGCAGCTCCCTGTGGCGCCACCGCAACGACAGACAGTAGGGAGCTGCTCGAACACGGCCTGTAAATGCATAAGATCGAGACGAGCATGCTAGTTGTCGTGAACCGCTCATTGCAATTCAAATACTTTCTGCATCGCCAATTCAAGTCATCCCATAATTACCTTGATGCCTCGTCGATTGTTGGACCAATTCAAGATGTTTCTTGGCATCGGGATCGAATTCACTTGAAGCTTTCGCGAGATGCGCCTTGTCTGCTTTAACGCATAATCGAGGTTGTCTTGACACAGCCTCCTTCTATAGTCTGTCTCATTTCCGACCGAGGACGGCGGACAAGGGCATCCTAAATTATTGCCAAGGTAACAGCTCTTAATCATCTCAAAGGCCATGCCAGCAGCAACAATGGCGTGGATGAAGGCGCTCTCACGTGTATCTGAAATAGGACAGCAATACAGGGTTAGACAATGAACCCTCAAACCACGAGATCAAACACAATATAGAAGTCTCATGGTGGGAAGCACCAACTACTTACTGTAAGGGTAATGCTTGGTGAGTGGCGGCGGCAATTTCGAAGACAGCAAGTCTCTCGACACTGGACAATTCCAGCGATTCCAGACGAACTGCCGCTGACATTCCTTCAGTCCGAGTCTGTAGCCTCGTCTCGTGATCTTCAGCTCGTAATTGGAGGCCAGCCACTACAATAGAAGTACGCATGCGTCAAATACTAAGTCACGTGGCATGATACGCAGGATCGAATTGACAGATTAATTGGTTGTTCTACATAACTATTTCTCAGACGGCTGACTGTTTATTCCAAACGTGCAGCTGGATGCAGATTGGGCGAATCAAAGGTCGAATTATGCAGACACACGCTGCCCCGCCGACACACTCAACCAGTTCATACGACGAGTATAGACAGCATCATTCGCACCCGATGTAGTCCTTGATTAAAGCAAGTGTTGGCGTCTCTCGTGGCATTCCTAATCGATGCCTGGACAGCCGTAAAAAGGCTTTTCCAATCCCCCGTCAATCACAGCCAACAATCTCCGCTGTCCGTGGTGTCCGTCGTCGGAACCGCAAGCGTTTTGTAACACGAGAAAGGTCCGTGGAAGCGAGCGCAGAAAGAGAGAGGCGACACCGTTGCATTCCGTTGTAGGACAACAAACAACCCATGTCATAAATTCGCTGCCGACAAATATTGAAACGAAGCCGCCCGACAGCTGACTGGAGTTTCGTAATTGATGTACTGAGCTCGAGGTCATTGATGTTGCCGCCGCGACCGTCAAGGGACACTTTGCTCGCTCTGTTGCGCTGGGACTTGGGCGCTAGAGGCAAAACCAGACCCAGGACCACCGCGGCAGGGCAACGCCATCATCCAACTGACATTCATTTACTGCCGTTGTATTTATTGGTTGCGAAATGCAAACAACGTTTAGAAAGTGTTCTGGTGTTGACGACTAGCCAGACGACGCGTCAGCCACCGTCGCTTAGCAACGCGATTACAGAACATGAAGCTGATTGATCGAGAGCACTGCCGTCGATGACGTGAAAGCGAGGATTGAAGTGTTTCTGTGCCTTCGGGTCGCAGGCGGGCGGGCGGGCAACAACAAGGAAGGGGGTTGAATTCCAAGAGCCAAGCGAACGCAATAGCACGCAGAGAAGATGCGAGCAGCACTAAGTCGTTCGTAATGAGCCGGCGAACACAGAAGAGGAGGAAACAGGGTGGACTCAACGGGAGAATTAAGTACTGCGCGGCAGTGAAAGTGGCACAGATGCCCGCGGGAGGAACAATGCCCGCAGAATATCATCGGCTCGTAATTGACAACTGCGGGGAGGGGACCGACGGCCATTTGGGCTTAATTGATGGCGCTGCAACACAAGCGGAACAGTGGCAAGCGGACTAATGGCCATAGAGAATTTCCTATTGAAGGGGAAATCATTTCAAGAAGAGCCCAAATAGAAACACGCGCAACGCAGCGTCATCAGGGGTTCATCCAAGCAAGCACGCTAGCCTTCCGAACAGCAGCCGCGGGTCACCCGTTAGACGAGCGACGGAGAGATCGATGGATTTGAAACAGTAAGCACGGCACTGCAGCTGGGCGAGGTTGGAAAGCGCAACGCAGCACATACTTAACCCGCGCCCAGACACGCTGGCTTACCAACACGAACGCACAAAGCACTCACCGGTTTCTTGAATCCCTTGTAGAATGACAAAGTTGCCGCCGGCCTGCAAAGACAGAAGAGATGACCATCGTAGCTCGCCAGTCAGTCAGCATCAGCGAGCCATCGCTCGAGAGTAAGGGCCCACTGTCATTATTGGACAACGACAAACAACCAATCTATAGTGATGTCCAGTCAGGAAATTCCGAGACCAGATAAATCACAGTGCAACACTGCCGCGAGTCAACCTGCTGCTCGCCGTTGCTATAGGACACTACCAATCAACATACGTCGCGTGGGTCTTACGTTTGCCTCCAGAGCAGCAGCGCACCAATGATAAATAAGACGACGCTCGATTGCATGGCCATGCGTCTCCCTGGTCGGTCGGTGGCGTGTGCTGGCTACGGCGTTTGACGTCGTCTCTTGCGCGCGATGTGTGTCATACGTTCGGCGTTCGTCGGCTGTGCGATACGTGAGGATCAACCCCGACTGAGCCATCAACACCACTCGAGCTAGTTCCCTCTGAGGTCCACCAAGACAATCGGCTAATCAGAGAGTGCTTCACCGCATCACGTGACCCGAGGATCAGGCAATGAGAGCGCCTCTTAATTGCAGTGTCGGTATAATCGACTCATGGATGACATCACATTAGGTGATGACACACCACGTGATACCACTCACCCGTCATTCATCCGTTCCAGGTGGAACAATGCGTGGTCCCACATAGATTGCAGTCTTACCAGACCATAGTGGTTCCACAATGTGCTACGCGCAGCCACGGCAAAGGGTGAGAGTGCACACTTCATGACAGTGAAGAGCGGCCGCCCGTCAGACGCAGCGTGCAAGACACACTCACTTGACGTGCTGCTACCGTTGTTTCGCCTGACGACCGACGGCCATCAGAGTAAGACAGTGAACGTAGTCATCGGAACGTGCCGTGCTCCCCCCGTGCCCCACCCGGCGGCGTGATCTTGGCCCTCATCCGACGATTGACCGCCGATCAGGATGTGGACTGAAATTATCATCGTTTCAAACGCAAGAAATTGCTTCCTGTCCCACGCTAGCCACCGAAGCGCGCAAGCCAGGCCCTTTGATGGCAACAATGAATTAGCTCGACATGTCAATCAATGCCATAGCCACCTTGCCCATAGCAACGTACATACACCATTCTACGAGGGAGCATGAAGAGGCTGATGGTGGTACGAGCCTCCCTTCGACTGGCTGACGATTGCTAGGCGCATCATATCGTCGTTAGAGGCTCATGAGCGAATATCAAGCCACAAGGCAGCCCAGATGAACAGCAGCGCACCAGGACCAGCACAAACAAACGCGCGCCAAAGAACACTGAATTCTCTCATAGTCATCTCATTGTAAACCAAGTGCTACGAATCATTCAAATGAATTGTACACAATCAGCGTATCCTTGGCGCTAATTGGGCGAGTCACTGTTCCACAACGTCACGTGGTGTACAAGTAGCTTTTCGATCGATTGACATCACAACTCTAATTCATCGCTGGCGGCCTCGTGTTGCTCGCTTGCAATGTAGGCCATGATGTCATCCGTGTTCATCGCCTCGGCGTCCTTTTGCGTGGCATTCGCAGGACTAGTGCACAGGTTTCCTTGAACTCCTTCTTCTTCCGTCGAATCGTGATTTGATGCTATTTGCAATCCACCGTCGGCCTCAAGCGTCCTCCCACGTGACTCAGCGGCATCCTCATTGGTCGTTTCGCTGACCTCCACGTGGCCATTCGTCTCTACAACGGTGGCAACAGGATCAGGCGTTCCATCTCGTTCTTCGACTGACGCGCATCTTTCTTGCTCGCTTTCAATGGGATACACTTCCTTCGTTGGTTGCCTAGCATCGATAGGAGGCTTTGAAAAGAGGGCGTCGTCGTCTTCGTCGTCATTGGCAACCGTCTTTCGTTTGTCTCCAAACACTGAGCGCTGACCAGGGACAGCCCCAAAAATGTCATCCAGGGTGTCGCTGTCGCTCCTCTGCTTTCTATAACAAACGAAACACACGGCAGATAAATAGGCCAGCCCTCCAGACAGCACGGCCGCCATCTTCAAAAGGTGGGCGTGACGTTTTGTTATGAATTATAATTAATTATTATGAAATTAAGCCATCGACCCACTACGCTTGCATAAGAAGAACTTAGTCTGGCCTCCAACTTGGGTGAAGCTTACAAGGACGAGGCGAGGAGGCAATGATGATGTCATAGGAAAAAGTGGTTTCCAATGGCAGCAGCCTCGACTGGATGAGCCGACAAACTTTGGAAAAAAGCCATTGGCTGGGCATTAGGGTGGTTCAAAAAAAGTCGACTTTCAAAATGTTACCGGGATCAACGCAAAAAAGTTGTGAAATAGGGTAAAAACGTTGCATGCAAAAGGAAAATCAATTCGAAGCACGTTTAGAACTCTCGAATCATCAATTTGTGTTCTGCCGCATAGCGACTTGCACTGCACTAGCGGTGATGGCGAGCAGATGCGAAAGCACCGCCTTGTCAATCATTCTCAGCAGCGAAAAGAGTCAGATTTCACAAGGCGTCTTCAGACAACTCAGCCTAAAATTTGAAGCTCTCGGCCCATCGTGGCAACTTTCCTTGCAAATTTCATGGCGTTGGTTTGCTCATTCAACCTTTATTTCACTCTGGACCACATTGAAACAGCCTTCTAGGGTGCTTATCAAAAGGTGTAGCTAAGCAGATGCGTAATCTTATTCAACATTCAGAGAACAAAAAGCAGAGATATCGACCTCTGAATGTTGACTGTTAAATTGTTGCAGGATAACTGATTAAGGACCATTTCATACCCTGTTTTTGCCCTCCTTCTGAAACATCGCAAGCGCGTGAGAAAGAGAATTGAAAGATGTCCAAGCAAATCTGAGTCAGCTCAGAAACAACGTTAGTACAGTACACAAAATTATTAATGATCATTATCTTTCTCTTGAGTGTAAAGTTTGTTTTCCGCGTCTTCAAATTTGAAGCGTACTGTACGTTATCGGCTTGTCCGTTATCGCTCATCGTTTGATCTTCGCTGCACACGCATTCATGTCGACATAGTCCCAATAACTGTACACAGCACCTTAGCCCTCTTTGCGATCACAAAGTAAACACGATTCTCCTGATCGATTTGACATGCCTTCTGGACGGGAAGCACTTTACTTTGTCCAGCCATGATTGACTGGTTCTTCTGTGAGTTCTGTCCATGGCAATTTGCTGCTTTGTTCAGAAAATCGCTCAGAAGTCAAAGCTACGACTTTGAAGGCGCGGTTTGTAATACTCTTGCTTGCATTTGAAGCTATCAAAACTGCATGCGGAATGCAACTCAATTACCTTTCTAGCAACGGCATTATATTATTTAGAATAGGCTGAGAAAAAGCGTGGCAATCCTAATTATCGGCCTATCTCGAGATCGGCAGTGCAAACTTTACAGTCTACTGTAAGGCAAAGAGCCGATCGGAACGACATCACACAACAAGCAGAGCACAAATTGAGGAACAGATAAATTTATTGGCTCCCAGTTAGACTGCTGAGTTTATTCGTAGTTCTAAATTGAAATTCTTAAAAATGACGCCGTTTATGGCTTATCAAAGTTATGGCTTATCACCCTTAACGCCGTTTATGAGCCTCATGGGGAATGCAATGATTGCTGTACGAATGTTCAACAACATCATATAGCAACTTATTTGTCTTTTCCGTTGTCTCCATGCGTTGTGAAACGATCAGCTAGCCAGTTACTATCGAGGGCGTTCATTCAAGTTCGTAACGAGATGACAACAGCAGGCTGCGTAATTGTAATCGATTTCCGAGAACACTTTCATGAAATTGGATAAGCGATCGCACACATGAAATTTGATTACCGCGACTCCTTAGTCGGATGCCGCGAAGGGCGATTCTGGAATAGGGCTATGTAAAACTAAATTAGCTCACAGGAGTCGGAGGACAATAAAAGAAAAAACATGCTTACCAGAATCCTGAGTCATTTAGCTACACAGCGGTCTAAAGTTTACGTCCATAAAGCAAATGTGACGACCACACAAAAATCATTTCAGAAGACCAGATTTTAGCTTGAAAATTGCTAGTCTGCCGTGCATTTAATCCAATTCTACCGAAACCACTTTTTGAACTGAATTGGTTTTGATATCAATATGTAACTAAATGATGTGCAGACCCCGTGAAACCGTTGTCATATCTTACAACTTTTTCCATCGATGCCAATTTTAACCCCTGTCCTGCTGGTAAAACTATTTAAATGAAGACTTGAAGTCGCTTCACCAATTGCTGATTGGTTGCTTGCTAAGGACTAACTATCTGATTGGTTATGTGTTGCTACTTTTGACCTGTTTCAAAACGTGTATACCCGTCAATAGCAGGACAAGGGTTAAATCTTATTCAGCAATTTGCTCATATATCAAAGTTTCGAGTTTGAAGGCGCGGTTTGTTATGTTTCCATACGTTTCCACGCTATAATTAAATTCATAAGAAAGGCAATTTATTTATCTTTCTAGCAAGGGTAACATAATTAAATTAAGCCCAGAAACGGCGTCATGATCGCGGTTTTACGAATTCAACCCGATTTGTGGTCAAAACGGAAGTCGCGCAAGAAGGCTCACTACGGAGAAAAACGGCTCAAAAGGGCAAAACTTCAAGCTCAATTCGAGAGTTCTAAACGTGCTTCGAATTGAATTTCCTTTTGCATGCAACGTTTTTACCCTATTTCACAACTTTTTGGTCTTGATCCCGATAACATTTCGAAAGTCGACTTTTTTTTAACAACCCTACTGGGCATGTAGCAATAACCATCAATTTACAATTTCATTCTATCAGCAACAGCAGTAGCCATGATTATAAGTTTATCTCCGCAGCAGCCATACCTGTAAGAGGACACTCGGCCACGCGAGAAGACATCTTCACTGCCGCTGTCACTTGCACCTTTGGTTGACGGACGGCCTCTGCTCACGTGATCTGAAGATTTCAATGCTGATTTTTGATGTGATTTCTTGCTAAGAGCCAACAGGTCTTCGAAATCATCTGGAATGCTGACGGGAATACAAAACGGAAAAACAAGAATTTACTACTTGCATGAAATCAGGGCAGATAGTTGACTGCTCACATCCACCCTTGTGGGTATGGCCATCTTGCGTCTAGCTCAAACAGACCCTTAGCCCTCTGCCGCCCACATGGGGTGATTCCAGTACATAGCGTTGTTTGAAGTAGATCCATCAGCACTATTTCCACAATAGTTCTTGAGTGTCAAAGTCGTCTTTTTATAGAGATCAAGTCTACGTGCCTCAAAACAACTGCATCTTGACGTGCATTAGGGCCTTAGGGGCTTGGGGCTGAGCTCGGCCAATTGGAGGCAGATCTATGGTGAGGAGCCCATGAGCTTATCATACTCATGCAGGAACCAACGATACTCACTCAAAGAGATCAGAGTGGTCTTGGATGCCTCCAATCGGTGTGTTGTGTGGGGTTTTTGCCTCGCTAGGAACAAACAGCTGATCGTCTGTCATTTGATGGGTGGGGCTCTCCGTCTTTCCTATTCCCTCGGAAAACAAAGGAGCATCAGTGGACGGTGAAGATGATAATTGCAAATCATCTCTCGACGCAGCGCTTGGGGTAGACTCCATGAAAAGATCAACATCCTCAAACTGCGTCTCTCCTTCAGCAGCTAAGTCCGCCTTCTTGACCTGACGAGTGAGCAACAATTGTTGAAGAGACAATCTTCATTTGAAAAGCAAACTACATTTCTATTTCCTCATAAATTAATCATGACATTTAAGTTTAATAATGACAATTAAAGTTGGCTTTGCAAGATACGTGCAAAAGCAATCTGCTCTAGTTACAGTCACATATTTCCAAAAGTAAGCAGCACTTTACGATTAAGTTGCAGCAGACGTATTGTAAACAAATAGGCAGATGCTTCTCAAGTAACAATAACTGAAGAAAGTAGCAGCCAAAAGCAACTAGTTACTGTCACAAGTGACTCTCCTTAAATGCTGAGCAGGACCGTTTTATCCAGAAGGCACTCCAAAGATGTGCTTTTTGGATAGGCCCTTTTCATCGCCAGTCTCCAAAATTCAAATGCACAACATTTAGAACGGCAAAGTGAAATCCCCTCCAGAGTGCCACGGAGTTAATGAATCTCACTTTTATGGAATGAGCAAGAGCAAAATATTTTGTAATGTGTCAATAAACGAAATTATTAATAATTTTAAAACCTTTAGCCATCTGATAGTGGTAGGCCCATATAGAACATTGCTTTAGGCCCTCTTAATTAACACTTACGACGGCCGTGGTAATGAGGCTACTCAAAAGTAATGATAGAAAGTAGCTTTATTATTTCTGTCATCGTTAGTCACACAGACCTCTTGATTGTCGATATCTGCTTCGCTTGATGATGGCGCAGGATCAGTGGCTTCTTCTTTGGCTTTAGAAGTGTGACTTGACTTTGGCTTGTTTACACCTAGAAACTGAAGCACCATTGGACTACAGCATAGCTTCTGCATCCGTGCAACCATTTGTAGAACTTCATCCATGACCTTTCGGCGCTGATTGAGAACATTTGATGAGACAAGGAGTGATTTCCGTGGTAACGAGGGAAATGAAACACTAGGGAAGCGATTTGTTAACTTCTGGTAAAGCTCTTCAAATTCTTCATATTGCTTTTGGACCTATAAAATAAAATAACAACGACGTTTTACTAAATCAGAACCTGCAACAGCATATGTTGAACCTCCGACATTTAAAAAACTTAAAATCCCTCCCCAAAAGCCAAGTTCATCAACCACAGCAACCGCAGGAATAAACGAGAGAGCACCTGCACTTGTGGCAGCAGGCACAAGGAAGCCAAGCATTAATTAAGCATGTGAAAGAAACAAGACTATAAGCAATTAAGCATAAACATCTAAATAGGAAACGCTTCTCCAAGACAACTATATTTGTAACTAGCATGAGCGTTCAGATGTGGCACTATGACAAAAATGTACTGAAAATATCCTGAAAACTCTGTACTTTTTTCAACTCTTTTTCAGTACTTTTTGTCACAGTGTGAAGACACTGTTATTTTGTATAAGGTCATGCGACCCCATTCCTCACCATGGCCCGGTGTTGTGAGAACTCAATTGTTAGTTGCTTAAGCCGAGTTCACACGGAGCAATTTGATGCGCGCAATGCTGGCGGTCAGGAAGTCATTAGGTGTTAATGACTAGTCGTTAATTTCGTTGCCGGCGTCTGGCACGCGATTGACTGCAACAAAACGCAAATCAAACATGTTTGATTTTTTAAGCTCATTGCGCGCAATGTCCAAGAGGAAGTTGAACTTCAGCCAATCAGCGACGTCGTTATCACGCTTGCGGAGCCGCATTCCATTATGGATCATCTGCCCCGTGAATAAAAGGGACAGCTAGAATAAGAATCTAATGTCAGTTTATGAGTTTCACGACGACGATTACCGAGGACTGCAGTTCAGGATGGCAGCAAAGAAACTCGATTTAGCTCTTTCCCCAGACTTGTTGTGGAAGCCGACCGATACCAACTGCGTTTTCCCGCGCATTTGAAGGAGTATTGTTCTCTTCTACAACTTGCGCGCCCTGTGGCAATTTCCTCTTTAAAGCCACTGCAACGCTGTTGCATCGTGTGAATGGTGAGCGGCAAGCGGGACGCAATATTTAATGTATCCTGTGGGTCAGTGATCAGGGACCGTGTTGCGCGCATCAAATTGCTCCGTGTGAACTCGGCTTTAGAATGCAACTTAGTTTATCTAGAGGAACTTTGAGCATAATAGAATAGCTCTCTGTGGCATGTAACTTTGCGTGGAATTAGTTACAAAAGTAAACAAATCAGTCCATTCTGTTTTCAGAGCAGCAAAAGTCGTTTTCAATGTTTGGCAAAAGCGATTTTCATTTGCTTTCAAGGAAACAATAAATTGTCCTAACATTCATATTTTTCAAGTTTTTCCAAACTTAAATTACAAAACTTGGCAGGCGCTATAACTTGGTCTACTAATGAATTAAATGTCTTTCCCTAAAGTTCATTCGATATGATCTAGCTGGCATGTGAAATACGACATGCTGGAATTTGCAACTTCTAAGCAGAAGTTCCTCTTTGGGAAGCAATAACGTTTACTCCTGTTACCATAGCTACATTTATACAAAGAGAACTGCATTTGCTATTAATTGCACAAATGGAGGAACGCAAACACTTGAAATGAAACACTTGCTAATCATGCACAAGCAACGGTGAGCAAAGAAAGCGTGGCTTACCATGAATTGCACCAAATCGGACTCTTTGTGCTGTTTTGTCTTGTAATAGAACAACTTGGTAATGACAATGACATTGTAGCTGGCCGTGCTGCTGATTTTGCCGCTTGTCTCAATATAATCAGGAACAAATATATCAATTCCCGTCACTTGGTTCCGCAAGACTCTGAAATCGTGAAGAGGATCCAAGAAATTATGAAACATGCTTCCTACCAGTATGCAGCAGGATACGTACACTACTTGGTGCTGGCATACAAAACGTTTATCCGTCCACTAGTGGAGTCAGTTACTCCAGTTTGGAGCCCTTGGCTGTCCAAGGACATCATCTGCGTCGAAAGGATTCAGAAGCTATGTACTCGCATCATATGCAAGCGGTGCCGTATCGACTATGACAACTACAAAAGCCGACTCGAGCTCCTGGATCTGAAATCCCTCGAGTATCGAAGGATTGTGCATGATATATGCATATGTTTTAAAACTGTAAATGGACTTGTGGACACCCCCGTTGATGCCTTCTTCGAACTGTACAAGTCTCCTTATGGAACAAGAGGGCATACCTTCAAATTGAAGGACAATGTCAAATCCTCTTTAAACTGAAGTTTACTGATCTCTCTAAATTCTGTAAATGTTTTTAATTTAGCTTTATGTAAGTGGTGTGTACAGCCATTACTTGCCATATTCACATTATTATTCTGTAACCTTGTATTTAGTTTTCTGATGGTATCATCTCTCTCTTTTGTGAATAAATTGAACAAACAAACAAACAAACATCAAGAAATAAAGCAATTAATCAAGAAATAAAGCAATCGGTTACTGAAACTTTGCACATGATGGTTCTCGGGTGCTTGAAAAAATACCTGCCTTCTATCCGCCAAAAATATAATCATTGGCACACACCAAGAGTTCTGCAAAATACTGAAAATATATAGGACTTTGTGCCAACATTAAAACATTGCAAGTTAGGCCAAAGTGAAGCAGAAAAGTAGGCCCTGAATAGTTCCCCTTCTGAAAAGTAACATTGCTCACAACAAGAATAAACTGAAGTGTGTAGCAACTCAAACAAGCAGGATCAGAGCCAGATTAGAGAAAATGGGACTGTAGGTTCAGGCGCCCAAACGACCATCAGCACTTGTGATGGAATCACTTTTTCATGGGGTCTGGATCCCGGAGGGCATACTTCTTTTGATTTACATTTCTAAGTAATGCATTTCCTGATATTTGAGAAGGCAATGACTACTCGAGAAAGTTGAGGACTGCAATTGCAATTCATAACATTGAAACACGATCTTGCTATCAATAGACCAGTGCTGTGCAGTAATTTTTCAAAAGTAACGAATTACTGTAAATTTTCGTTACTTTTTGAAGTAATTGTAATTTAAATCCGTTACTAAATAAAAGTAATCTATACAGCACTGCAATAGACTGAGTAACTTGCCAAATGTTAATAAGTGCAAATAAGTTCTAAATTTTTGGAGGGCTTATTGTTCAGCAAGGGCTGTCAGACAATGCCTGTTGTGCCTACGGGGTAATCTGGCACTGACCAGAATAAAAGAAGAAAAGAAGCCTATTATGATTGATCACATGCGCACAATACAGAATAAGAAGCCGATCCCGTCATCAATAGAGCCCCTCCATTGGATAATGTTTTGTACAATCGCATATTATACATTTAAATGCTTGGCAGCTCTACGTCAACTATTTCTACCTTTGTAATGACAAATGAAGATTAGAAAATTAAATTTATTTACTCCAGCTGAATTGTTTACTTCGTCACACAGGAAATTATTTAACAGAAATCTACTCAGTGAAACTTATTCAATACTACGTAACTCAACGAGCTACGCTACACAAGTACGGTCAGCTGTTACCACTAAATATGCAGTGGTAACCTTGTCTCCCTTCCGTGTTAAATCTCCACTGTACAATACTTGTTATAAGACCGTACAACCCATCAGCAACTGCGATGATCTAAATCTTAAAAAGGGAAGGGAATTTGAGGTAGTTCGTCCGTTGAACTTTGTGCTTCATGTCTTACAAGGCAATCATACAATTGTAGAGCAGGACATAATTGGGCGATTCTTAGCAAACTGTTCACAGCTGTTTATTTTATTTCATTTGACCAGCATGATAGCATCTTTCATTCAATCATTCATGTAACTCGTAATGGCTAGCAACCACACTGCCACGGCAAATGAACGAGCTGAAGATTGCTCCTTCAGATTAGGCCTACAGCTCATTGTTGGAGGCAGTAGGATAGCAGCAAGAGATTGCGAGGAGTCTGCTACACGAAACCATGTGTCGACAGGCACACGCATGATATCGCAAGGGAAATTTAGTTATAATTTAATCTAGCTTTGTGAAAAATATAGTAAAGGCAGTCTGGGTGGACGACAGTGGCAACCTCCAACAATTCATGTCGATCCTGTGGGCATGGGCAAAGTCCAACCTAGTAATATATCATCCCAAGTTCAGCTCAGGGCTTATGAAACTTCTCAGAAAAGTGCAGAGGATATCGAAGAAAGACAATGGTTCCCAAATGCAACGCGAATTGGCTCAACGTGAAACAACCTCCCCACAAAAAGCAAGCAACGGAGGAGCGATGTTGACGTTCACGTGACCTTGGAGCGGAGAGCAGTGATTCAACAATGTGCCATAACCACGGCGCTCTTCGACATTTGCAAAGCAACGAATGCACACAATTGAGTCTTACCTGTTTGTGACAATGGGTCTGTGAGACATTGCTGCTAAGAAACGGTCTTTCTAGGCCGTCAAATGCCTCAAATGCTGCTCGGCATCGACTTCATTGCAGCAGCTTCAGCAAAACGAAACTGTGACGTCATCAGCTGACGTATCTCGTTCTCGCGCGACCTCACATCAGTGTCTTTGTAGATTGTTTTGATTTTTGAAAGTGATCAGTTCTTGTGACGTCTGCAGAGGGATTTCATTGAACCCTGATCTGTTACGAGGAGCGACGGATATTGATGTCGTTCAATGTCTGGAAGGATGATACGATGAGCTACCAAACTGCTGGTTCATCTGCTGGCTTGCTATCGAGTGCAAGGAGAGTGGCATCTGCTGCTAAAACGTCATCGGAAAGGCGCTGCACGGATACAAAGCCGTCGCGTCGCGACACGAGAGCCAGCTCGCATTCGGGCAGTCCAAAAACGCCGCCTTCTCTCAGCCAAAAGCGATACAGCATGTCTCCTGTGCCGAAGGTCACCCACAGACCGAGCTATGTTGACGAGACTTTGTTCTCCAGTCACAATCCATCCGAGCAGAGAGTCGCCACGGCAACAGGACCGGCGCCGTGGAAAGAAGAGGCAGCCGCAAAGAGACCCATCTTGTTTGATTACTCCGGCCGATACTCACGAACGGGAAACAATACTAGATCGGGACGATCCTCCACTCAGATGACCGTCAAGCCCCCTTGGCGCTGATAAGCACCCGGGGCAACTAGCGCCCGTCATGCCTCCATGCTGACGTCATCCTAGGCAATGCAGTTGAAGACACGCGATGGAAACTGGAGACGACTCTTTGCTAAGTTTTAAATATTCCAGGGAATGTTACATTAGCAGAGATCTACAACTCTGTCGTCTTTACAATATTTTATTATTTTTATTATCAAAACGCAAATAAAGATGCACTATAGTTAAATTTCATACACTTGTTGATCTATTGTCAGTCTCCGACGCAATTTGATTGGCGGAGCAGAGGCAGCGCTAGCTATGTGGGCTGGATGCCTCTGAGGCAGGTGATGAGAATGCACTGTCGTAGGCCAGAGCACTGCTGCTAGGACAATGCGGTTTCTCAGTGGTCACACTGCCATTCATAATGTCAGGTAGGTCGTCTAAAATGTCACTCAATGACAATGTTTCCATATGGTCCCTAGACACAGCTCCACCATGATTTGCGGTGCTCTGTGAGCAAATCAATGCGTTGTCATGGAAGAAATAAATCGCATCTTCTGCTGCAGTTGCGGCTGTTGGCATTTCTTCCAGTTCTGCTGTTAATGTCTTGTTCGATCCAGACGGCACAATAGGACTGGATACAATGCTACATTGTTCCTTTTCCTCCATTGCTTCAGGAGGATCATCTCGTTCCCAGACTAATATGTGACCTTCCTCAAAGGGGCAACCTGGGTAGTAGTATTCAAATTTCCCGATGCGGTCGGCCAGATCATCGGATCGCAGCCATCGTTGCGCTACAACGACAACATAGATCAAAGTGTAAGTATATCATTGCAATAAATTGCGTCATCTATATTGAGCACAGCTGAAAGGTCATGGATACAAAGCATTGACACAAGATACTACTTACTTAATGCTAAATGGATACTATAAGTCTATAATTATGTACTAATCTAAAATTTGTGACCTGTGCTGTCAGAATCGGACTTCATGAGGTCGAATGAATTTTCCATGGTGAACTTCAACGTGGGCAAGTTAATTTTTGCATCAGAAAACAATAACCCTTTCAAATCGCCATTCAAATGCGTTACCAGGGGCCATTTTTGCTTGCCGCCTTTGTCGTCGAACGCACAGCCAGGCGCAAGATTTCATATGCTTCGGCTGCTGCTGCTCGGAAAGAGAAGGCTACATGCGTCCTACTTTATTCACAACGAAGACAGTTATGTTGTTCATGTTTTATGAAACCAAAGATCAAAGTCCCCTTTAAAGCCAATTGTGTTAATTATGCAATCTTAAACTGATGGATTCTTCTTGGATAAATTTTCGGCTGGCGAATTTGTAAAATCGGGAGAGCAGAAATCGACAACCAGCAGATGTTTGAATCGAAACTCAACTTGGTCTTGGTCTGCAGTTATTACAAAGCAATGCTCTCTAGCTACGTGAAACCGATGTAAATTCAACCTCAGCACCCGCGAATTGAGGACGCAACCCAAGTAATCTGGAATGCATGACAACAAGCAAGTAAGCGTGGCTTGCAAGCCAAAGCAAGTGCTGTCGCTTGTGGATACGTGCATTTTTGTTTACAAGTAGCCGTTGCTTGTCACTCTTGCCTGGTAGGCAAAAACACCGTAATACCGAGTTGAAAACTACACGAAGACATATCGAACTATGAAGTCACATTAAATCATTTTTCTCTGTGGGCCGTCGGGTGATTTTACATTGCTGACATGATAGCTATGCCGCTGATTCTGATTTAAGAAATGAAACTGCTCTTTTGGAAACACTGCCTCACCGCAGTTAGCGACGAAATAAATTGTTGTTCCGTATGATCTGCTTTTGGATTGAGTTTTCTGAATTTTAACAAAAGCTAAATGTCTCAGTTTCTCAGAACTATAGCTTGTTTTTCTATCATTGCGTTTGTTGACATTTTTCAGGAAGTCCAAACTCAACAAAGCAATGCTTCTTTTCTGACCACGGAACGATTATCTTGCTTAGCCTGGGCGCCTCACGTTGCTTTGAAATACACAAAGAAATTGGAGAATAAACTTCAAATACGCTGTATAGAACTACAATTTATCTTTTCTTATAGCTCAAGCCTGTTGTAGAGATTTCTCTGTATTTGAAAACAATGCTTGCGTAAGAGCAAATTCGATATCATTTGCCGCATTTCTTTGTGTTGCTTAGTCCCAGAGAAGGTCAGAAGGTCGCTATATTTTTCCTCAGATGAATATAGATTGGATTTGCAATGCTTGATTCTATAGTTCTTTAAATTTTCACTGTAATACAAGCTTATAAACACCATACAAAGAACAACCCCGTTGCTAAGTGAAATCTGTTGCGATTTGTTTTCTCAACTTCAACGTTCTTTTTCTCTGACGTTGAGTTTCGATTTCAGTTGAAGGAAGGTATGCGATATTGTTTATAAAATGAGTTATACTCATCAAATTGTAAAATGAATTAAACCATTAGAAAGCTGGGAAAATCGTGCATCTGCTGATATTAAAAAGTCAATTTCGAAAATCACCTCACGAAGTCCGATTCTGACAGCACAGGTCACATTTATCAAAATGACCAAACCCTATCAAATCAGGATCTTCACATGATTTCTAAATAACGTAAATAACATTCACATTTTTAAACCTCCATTTTCGGCACTGTTGTTAGATGAAGTAAAGTGTTATGATTATTATGGTGACAGAAGATTGATCATTCTAAAACCCAATTTGTAAATTGTCCTTATTGAGCTGACCCGCAGGTCAAAGTAATCTAGTTAAGTCAAGTGATGTCGACTGGGGTAACGTCAGACATGTCATGATTGGCAAGGCAAGCATCAATAGTCTGGATACCTGTTGCGTCGTAGCACCAGCATACAAAGTGATGGTTGACGTATTGAATGATCTGTGTCAATTCGTATGATCTAGATCCAATCCGGAAGTTGTAATCTGTCCAGGACTTTGCGTTAGGGACACCTTGCACAAAGTGAAACATCAGCACTGGCGGAGTTCTATAACCAAAAAGGAAAATCAATTTCTCAAATAAACAAATGCAAAACTGGTGCTCCACGCGGAAGCTATGTTGGTAAGAAATTGCTAACGTACCCTTCTAGTTGGACATATGACTTCTGGGCTGCTGCATCACAGTTGAAACAGTTGACAAGAAAGCCAACTTTTGATGGGAAACTGAAATCCTTACAACAATTTGGCAGGGAAATGATTGGCTTCTTGAATCTGCAACAAATCACAATAACACAGCAAGAGTGAATAGTCATGTTAACATCATGATTATGCATAAGGCATTTAAGATGGACAGGGCCTCACATACTTAAATGAAGGGCATAAATCACCTGCTTGGTGCGCATCCAGTGGGCAATGAGGTCATGATTAATGGTCATTATATTTTACAATCTAACAGCCTTTTCAAAATTAGGTCGGCACAACGCAATATGAAGACGTTTTAAAAAGTGACATGCTTGCAGTGCAATGTCAGGGTGAAAGATGGATCGAGCATTGTGGAGACGTGTCTGTCGTGTCACCATACACATATGGATCATTTCCTGTAAGTGGTTTTGCAATGAGAGATTTTAAAATGTGTTCTTGATGCTGATCGTGATTTTGCTGTGACACAAGAGAAGAGGCGCTGGATACACTTCTGAGCCTATTCATCGGTCATATCATCTCACATGATTAGCTTAATGTAGAAATAGCACTCCTCTGTCTAAGACTAACGTCAGCATTTGAAGCAGTTTTCTGCAGACGTTTGTGGATACCAACCGAGCATACTCTATCAGGCAGCCAACCTTTAATTGAGAACTTGGCAAGCAGCAGTGTTGAAATTTTATGAAGTTGGCAAATGTTGGCTCCTGGTACCATAGCAGGACCAAGTTGCTTTGTCAGACGTATTAACTACAATAGTCACCAAGTGATTGTAATTTTGTGGAATATATCTAGAAATATTGCTTGCAAGTGACAGAAATGCCACTACTGAGTCAATAATGAAAATCAGCTGTACCATTATGCAATGACTGCAATCACCATTTACATAGCATCTTTTGCAAATATTTGACTAAATCTGTTCAAATGCATGTCCACTGCGGCAATGCCAAATAATTATGCTTGAATTAATTACAAAGAATGTTAGGCCTAAAAATGGCAAATCACTAACAGGGCAATGCGCTTATCCTTTGCTGTCAATCGTTAGAATATCCACGAGTGCTTCTGGCTGTTGGTTTGGCAACGCTTAGTCTTGCTAGCGGCTGGGGCAAACCTTAGTAAAAACATAATTATATAACGCCAACGAAATGAGAATTTCAAACTTACCGTGATTCCTTTTGTAATTTACAATTGCTGCATGTGAAAGTAATTTTGTATGCTGTCTCCACTTGGCCATAAAAATCTTGATTTTCCCGTAGCAACAACGGCAAAGCAAAGAATGGGGAATCATGACCCCCTTTCTTAAGAATCAACTTTGGCTGGAGGAATTTCCAAACAGCTTCACGGATTGTTACCAATTCCTTATAAACTGAGCCGTAACGATTTGTTTCATTGTAGCGACTTAGAATCGTATCATAATCGTCATAAAGTCTTTTCAAAAGAGATTCAGAGGAAAGGATCGTTGAACGTTTGATAAGATTTCTCAATGTGCAATTGAGACACAAAAGAACCAAGCTCACGTCTAGCCAACACAATGAGTCCGAGTTTAACCACAACGGATATTCACATGCAGAAGTATTCTCTGAGGACTTTGAAAAACCACTGTCACTGTCAGACGACATCTGCTGTTTGGAAGTTTTGACCAAGGCACCTTCATCAGTAATGCCCTTTGTCGGAACTCCAGACAACGAAGACTGATTCTTTTTCCATCTCAATGCGACATTAATATCTTTTGAATCTCCTCTCTGTTTCATCTGAGATTTGTGAGATCTCTTGCTCTTCTGAAAAGACAAAACAATTAATTTTCTTATCAGCTGTTCAGCCAGGCTGCATTCTTCCTTGTGCATAAAGAGTCTATACTACCACAACTAATTCAACATTTTTGCACTCGCTTCTATACGTAAAATTTAATAAACTAGCAAATAATTAGTTGTTATTAAATTATCCATGTATTTGTGAAACTGGAGCTTAACGTCTATGCGCGACTAGTAGAGAATGCAATCAAATCCCCCATCACTTTACAGAGTAAGCCTAATGACATTCCAGATATAGACACCGATGGACTGACATGTTAAAGACGTGAACCTCTACATCTGTTTGGAAGTGTTGACTTCACAAAGAATACGAAATGATATCTGATCGAATTTCACCAACCTTTACGCGGAAGGGTTCCTTCGGAGAGACAAGTAGCTCCTTCATCTCATTGTCTGAAATGTTGTCCTTCAAATAATCGCGAAACTTTCCCGATGTGAATGGAAAAGTGCACTGAAAAGGAATGAGATATACTACATTAAGACTTGAATATATGGTATCCGGTCAAAACGTCCTCACAGCCAAAACGTCCTCGCATTCAGTCAACCAAAACGTCCTCGTATTGGAAGTCATAACGTCCTCGGTTTAGAAGTCAAAACGTCCTCGCAGTGGAAA